>JBBPEB010000008.1:0-172832 GCA_039096225.1 Blastocystis sp. Blastoise
TCTCCTCCTGAAGCTTCTTATCGTTTGAATTGTTTTGAAATTACTTATAATTCTGTTTCTATTAATAGATTACCTATTCATTTACCTGATGATCCATATATATTATTTCGAGAAGGACATGAAGTAGAAGCATTAAGGAATAGTTTAGAGAAAGGTACTAAATTAACAAAATACTTTGATTTAGAGAAAGAAGTTCAGAATCAAAGAAAGATATATACTTATTATTATATAGAGAAGAAGCATGGTATTCGTAATATGAATAATGTAGAAGAAGAAAGAGAATTGATTCAAGTTCGTTTAGAAGAGATAAATAGAATAAATAGTTATGAAGTAGATGATGATAATATATCCGAAGAATTATTGAAAATATTAGATGAGAAATATCCTATTTATGCTTATCATGAAATACCAAAATATTATGTATGGAAATCGAATACAAATACTTGGAATAGACGTCAGAGAGATATAAAAGCTTTAGGAAGAATGTATTATGTGAATCCAAAAGATAAGGAACGATATGCTTTGAGATTATTATTATTGAATACGAAAGGAGCTGATAGCTTTGATTCTTTGAAGATAGTAAAAGGATTGAATAGTAATGAACCTTATAGAACCTTTAGTGAAGCAGCTATAGCAAGAGGATTATTGAATAATGAGAGAGAAGTATTTGATTCATTTTCAGAAGCTATTGTTTTTGCTACTCCATGTCAATTGAGACAATTATTTATTACTTATATTTCAGAATCATTATTAACAAATGTGAAAGAGTTTTGGATTCGATTTAAATCATTTCTTAGTGAGGATTATAAACATTCAATGCATAATAATGAAATAGATTATATAAATACTCCTTTAGCTCAAGATTTAGATTCATCAAGTGTTATAGAAGATGATACTAATAGTGTTCTTCAAGATTATGAAATACGTACTTTACAAGATATAAAAGAGATGATGATAAGTATAGGAGTGAATTATAATGATTTAGGATTACCTCAAGTAGAAGAACAACATCATTATAATGATTATAATTATAATCCTACATTAGAATTACAAGAAGCTAATAGAGTAATAGAATTATTAAATGAAGAACAAAGAAATGCATTTGATAGAGTAATTCATTCAATAGAAAGTAGTAGAATAGAAGATAAGTTATGTTTCTTTATAGATGGTCCAGGTGGAAGTGGAAAGACTTTCTTATATAATAGTTTATTAAGTTATTTACGTGGACATAATAAGAATGTATTACCTGTAGCTTCAACAGGAATTGCTTCTACTTTATTACCAGGTGGTAGAACAGCTCATAAACAATTTGGTATTCCTTTGAATGTTGATCCTGATTCTACTTCAAATATAGATTTAGCTAGAGATAGAAGAAAAGTAGAAGAAATAAGAATAGCTGATTTAATAATATGGGATGAAGCTCCTATGATGAAAGGTGATTGTTTTATGGTAGTACATAGATTATTATGTGATATAATGAATACAGAATTAGATATTCCTTTTGGTGGTAAAACAGTAGTATTAGGAGGAGATTTCAGACAATGTTTACCAGTTATAAGAAAAGGAACTCAAGCTCAGATTGTTAGTTCTTCTATAAAGTTTTGTTCCTTATGGAATTCTATCAAAAATAATGTCATTCATTTATCAAGAAATATGAGAGCTTTAGAAGGAGCAGATGATTTTAGACAATGGTTATTACAAGTAGGAGATGGTGTTCTTTCTAATAATTATACTATTAGTCATCATTTAGATATAGATTACTAGGGTCACGCCGCAGGTCCGGGGCCTAACGGCACCGGACCGCGGCTGCAATGAATAATAACTGTTTGGTTTTTATTTACTTTCTTTCCTTTTTATCTATTATATATTATATATTATATATTATATAATATATATTATTTATTAAATATTATCTATAATATGTTACTTATTATATATTATATATTATATATTATATATATTATTTTAATAACACTTCTTATACTCTATATGGAGAGTAGCAATCATTTATTGATTGTAATCAGGTTCAATTCCTGATATAAGAACTAAATAGATTATTTGAATAGTATCTGAAAAACTAAAAACAATACTTGAAGAAAATAAGAAATCCTTTTTGAATCATTATATTTGTTATTTATTATTTTAAAAATATATTTTGTATTTATAAATAGTTAAATTACTGTTTTAATTATTATGGAGTTTCTAAAGGTAATAAATTTAGAAATGGGTCATAATGTTAAGTATTGAAAAATATTTTTATGTTGTAAAATCATTTTAAATAGATTATAATAAAATAGCATAAACTTATTTTAATCATTTCATAAAAATAAAACAAATCTAACACAACAAAGTCAACATTCATTTTGACTTTAACGACTTAAACACAAAGTTTTTGAATTAATATTAATAAATTCAATCTAAATAGCATTTCTAAACACAAAAGTGTCAACAATATTACTTTTAGAGAGACTTTACCATTTCGATATCAAGTGTATCAAAATAGTTTTAGACATAACTTCCACATAGTATAGATCTCATTATTTTATTTATTAATTCAAGTTTAATGTCTTGAATCTCTGACTTCAAGATCATTTTTAACACATTTTGAAAGGTTGACACACTTATAATTAATTTTAAAAGCTAATATTATAACACTATACTCATCATAACTCTATCAACATAAGAGTCACCATTTTGACACTCTTTATAAACATTTTACATTTGGTCATACACTTTGTCAAGTGTATTTTTGTCCTTTCTTTTGATATAATTTAGAATATAATTCATAGTTTGATAAATAAAATATTTTATATTGAATCTCATCCTTTGGATAATTCATTTCTACATTTAAAAATATTAATCCCTTTAAACTTGTTTTTAAAAGTCAAAATTTTCATAGTCTAATGAAAACACAATTTTAAAAGAATATACTAACTCTTTAAAATTTCTAGACAACTCAAACACATTGTTAATTCACTTTTCAAAAATGAAATTCTCTTATTTTTTAATATGTTGTAGAATTTAGCTTATTATATATTAAACTTCTATTAGAATTTCGAATCTCCTATTTTAAGATAATATTTTTTATTTTACAACCTTAAAGTTACTTTTATGAGTTAATACGTTCACAAAATTATGTAAATATAAATGCTAGTAAACAGAGAAACTCAAAACTTAAATATCTCAATTATTGACAGTTTTAAATCAGTAATACTATACAGTGTTAAAAGTGACAATAAATGTTTTAAAATTTAATTCAAATATTTAAAAACTTGACACTATTTAACATACTAAGTATTTCAAGAATTATCTTAATAGTCGACACAATTTAAATAAAAAAAAAAGAAAAAGAACAAAACAAAAATAGCAAAAGAAAACATTTAAATATAGAATAGCTAAAACGATAACAACAGCATAAATAAATAAATAATATAAAGAAAGCAGATAATAGAAAGCTATTAAATGTGAAAAATAATAATAATAATAAACAAAAGAAAAAGAAAAAGAACTAAAAAAAAAAAAATCTAAACATAACCATAACACTAAGAGAACCTATATAGATAAAAGATATATATATATAATAAGAGATAGTATAATAAATATATCTAACATATATATATTAAAAGAAATATTATAAATATTTGTTATATATATATATATATACCTTTAGATACATTTTTATTATTAAAATGAAAGCTAACATTAGGGTGATAAGATCCCCTATTAGAAAAGACACCTATATATAATATAATAAATGATAAAATATATATAAACAATAAATATATATATATACCTTCTAAAGAAGGAACAGAGGAATCACCATGATATCTTAACTGACTTGAAGAACCTATATATAATGAAAAGATAATTAATAAATCAAAAAAAAAAAGAAAGGAAGAAATAAGAATATACCTGTATCATTATTACTATTAATCCAAGACTCCATAAGAAAAGAACGACCTATATAAGATAAAAATAATAATAAACTAAATTAAATTTAAAAAGTAGACATACCTTCATCATTAATACGTTCAGCAACTACAACCACAACAGTAGAATAACCTATAAAGAAACAGTAATAGACAAATAATAAATAAAAAAAAAAATAATAATAAATGAATGACAATATATATATACCTTTAATATCATATGAGCAGTCTACCTGATCACCAACAACATCCATAGCAACATTTACATCAATAAAACAAATCTATATATATAAAAGTAAAAAAAAAAAAATAAATGAATGACAACATACCTTCAACACCACACAGACATCTATTATCAACATCACTGTTAACATGTACAACAACTGAAGAACCTATATATATATAGAAATAATAAAAAAATAATAATAAAATATAAAAAAAAAAATAAATGATTGGTAACATACCATCTATAAAGCAAGAAGAACCTACATCAACACCGATATCACTATTGGAATCACTTACAATAACAGAAGAACCTATAAATAAAGAAAAGTTAAAAAAATAAAAACAAATCATTGACAACATACCTTCACAGTTAGCATAACAGGCAACACCACCACCACTGCATAATTCAAATAGCATAGAAGAACCTAAAATAATATAATAAATAATTAAAAAAAAAAGAAATGGAAAAATATATACCTTAAAGACCATCATAGCAAGTACCACCAAGACCAAGAGCATACACAACTGGATTTTATTGAGTAGAAGAACCTGATTTTCTTTGAAATATAAATTATTTTTTATTTCCAGGCCTCCTCCTGGATGACATTTTGTTGTTTTCAGACATCTTATTTAATAATATAATATACAATTAAGTATTTGAATATGTATTTAAGAATCCTATTTCATTTGTATTAATAAATATAATAGGGTCTATTTTCAAAATATGCTTCTTTAAACATAATAGAAATAAAAAAAAACCTTAATTTTTTATTGATTTTGTTACTAAAGTAATAATTGGGTCATTCTTATTTAAAATCATTTTGGGTACCCAAAAAACATAGTTCTTTACTCTTTTTTTAAATATTTAATTATATTGATTGACTGAGTATGTTTTATTTATTTATTTGATATTGTTTAGTTATTATTTTTATATATATTTGTATGTATATATTTATTTATTTAAAATAATACACTTTTCTATAGGATTCTTTTGTATTTTCCTTGGTTGTGGTGTTGAAGTGTTCTTGAAGTGGTCTTGGCTGTGTAAAATGGTTTATTTATGATCAGGTATATAAATATATTATTTATTTCTTAAGATCTGTTTTTCTTTTTGTTAATTCGTTTTTATTATTTATTATTTTTATTATCAATATTATTTATTTAGTCTTTACATATAATTTATTCTATATATTATTAATAATTTTTATTCTATAGGAAAGAAACTTTAATGGATGTGTTGTGGTCTTCGTTGCTAAATATTTTCCTTCTTTAATCTGTCGTTCAAGGTTATTTTAAAGGTATATATTTATATTTTATTTATTATTTTTATTATTTATTGTTTACTTTTTTTTTATTATTTATTTATTTATTTATTATTTATTTATTCATTTTTTTTATATGTTTATTTATTTATTAATTATATATATATATATATATATATATATATATATATATATTTATTGTTTATTATTTATTTATTTATTTATTTATTTATTATGTTTATTTATTGTATATAGGTTTAATATTCTTCTTAGTTTTTTTTTTCTTCTTTCTATCTTCGTTCTTCTTCCTTCTTACTTCTTCCTTCTTCCTCATCTTTCCTACTTACTTCTTCTTCCTTCCTTCTTCTTCCTTCTTCCTTCTTCCTATTTCCTTCTTCATTCCTTCTTCCTTCTTCCTATTTCCTTCTCCATTCATGCTTCCTTCTTCCTATTTCATTCTTCATTCATGCTTCCTACTTCCTACTTCCTTCTTCCTTCTTCCTCATCTTTGATTCTTCTTACTTACTTCTTCTTCATTCTGGATTCTTCCTTCTTCCTCATCCTTCCTTATTCTTACTTCTTCTTACTTCCTTCTTTCTCATCCTTCTTCCTCATCCTTCCTTATTCTTACTTCTTCTTCCTAATCCTTCCTACTTCCTTCTTCCTCATCCTTCCACTTCATTTCCTTCTTATTATATATATATAAATATATATATTTGATTATTATTATTATTTATAAACTCCCTTTATGCTCTAGAAGGAGAGAAACAATCATTATAGATTGTTTTCAGGTTCAATTCCTGACATGAAGTCTTATTTTTCTTTTTCTTTAATATTTTTTACATATTATATATATATATATATTTTCTCTTTTTTTAAACTTATTTTTATCTCTTTTAGATTATACCTTTTAAATTTTGACATTATATACATATATCTAACTGTTTATAGTTTTTTTAGACTTCCTCTTCTCAACAACAGTCACAATGAGAACAAATCCATTTTAACTCAAACAACTAAGTCATCTCAAAACTGCTTGAATCAATTAATATAGACGTCTATGACATAATTTATCAATTTAAACTGATTTTCAACTCTCAAAAGTAAGCAAACCAAACACACATGTTGACTTTAAAACGTTAAACTCAGTATTAAAAGATAGTTTTTATAGAGTGGACATAAAACATTGATTTAAACAAAAAGGAATGGAAACAATCAACTCTTGATACAACTTTACCATTTGACAAAACACTCATCCACAATATTTTCCAAAGTTCTTTTAGTAAAGTGTTTATATAGACATATTATGTATAAAATGAAAGTCAACTTCTTGAATCTCTTTGTTTAAGATAGTCTTTAAAACAGTTTGACAAATTGACAACCTTTAACTTGCAATTTAAAGCTAATATTTAAAGAATAGACTTGATTCAGACATGTAAACACAACTGTCATCACCATAACACTTTTAAAGACACTTTACCATTTGGTCATACACTTTGATCAAAATATTTTTGTCCCTTCTTTTGACATAATATAGACTGTGTGGTCTAGTTATATGAAAGTGAGGCGGAATTTTGAATCTCGTCCTCTAAGTCACTCATTTTTACATCTTTGAAAATTAAGACCCTTAGAGTTGATTTTTGAAGTTAATTTTTCTACAGTGTTCCAAAAACGCGATTTTGCACAAACTGAAGTGAAAATATTTTTTCAATAACTCTCACAACCCTTTACACATCCACTCTTTAAAAATTATTTTCTTTGTACTTTTGATATGTTGTAGAGCTACTACAGCTGTACACTAATTAATATCTCTAAATTTTTTATTCATAGTTTAAGACTATGTTTTATACATTCTTTTGAATTTGACAACCTTAAACTATTTATTTAAAACTATTATTCATAGAATAGACTTAATACATGATTCTAAACACATATAGAAACCCTTTTACTATTTAAGACACATTTTGTCATTTGGTCAAACACTTTGATCTTCATAATTTTGACTCTCCTTTTAACATAGAATAGAGTAATATCTCAAGTTTACTAAATAAAAGTCATTGTATTGAATCTTGTCCTCTAAGACCACTTAATTCACATTTTTCAAAATTGTCATACTTAAACTCATTATTTTAAGACTCTGTTTTAACTATAGTAGTTTGATGACCTATTGATTACAATGCTGTAATATTAGTCCATTATAAGAAGATCGAAGAAAATATCGATCACTCAAAAATCGTCTTCAGGAGCTCAAAATCGCTACACCTAGGTTTTCTGACCTCCTGAATCAGAATATGATGTCAAATTGACAATCTAAATTTGACCGTTAAGGCCTCACGTGTTCAATATGAAAAAGTATTAAAAAATAGATAAATATAAAGAATAAACACGGATAACGTATATTGTGGGATTGAGAAAAAATCAAGTTTACCCCATGTTTATTTTCCAATTGTCTGGTCAACAATTTTTATCGGGGTCACCCCAAAGAGCCAATCAAAAACGACTCAAAAATCATGTTTTCTGTTCTTTTATTAATATCTTTTTAATTATAAATAATATCGCTTAACCAAATATACGGTGCACAACTACACGTTATATCCTATTGAACTGTGTTTCAACCAAAAGTTAACTTCCCGTAAGTTTAGAGGAGTTGCGGCGACAAACTATAGTATATAGTAGCCAATCAAATGCATTCTCCAAAAACTGACCAATGGGAATTTTTTTGCCTATTCTCATATATATAGTAATGATAATACACTTTTTTATAGGATTCTCTTGTATTTGTCTTGGTTGTGGTGGTGAGTGGTTCTTAAAGTGGTCCTGGTTGTGTGAAATGGGTTACTTATTATCAGGTATATAAATATATTATTTATTTCTTAACATCTGTTTATTTTTTACTAATTACTTTTTGTTATTATTTAATTTTATTATCTATATTATTTATTTTGTCTTTTTATATCATCTATTAAATTGTTTTTAATTATTTTTATTCTATAGGAAAGAAAATGTTGTTGATGTGTTGTGGTCTTCGTTTTTTCATGTCGTTCTTCTTAGTCTGTGGTTTCAGATTATTCTATTAGGTATATATTTATATTTTATTTATTGTTTTCATTTTTATTATTTATTATTTATGTTTTTTATTTATTTATTTATTTATTTATTTATTTATTATATTTATTTATTTATTTATTATATTTATTTATTTATTTATTATATTTATTATATTTATATATATTTATTTATTATATTTATTTATTTATTTATTATATTTATTTATTTATTATATTTATTTATTTATTTATTTATTTATGTTTTTTATTTATTTATTATATTTATTATATTTATTATATTTATTATATTTATTTATTTATTTTATTTATTTATTTATTTATTTATTTATTTATTTTATGTTATCTTTTTATATTTTTTCTATTTTATATAGGTTTAATAGTCTTCTTGTTCCTTTTTCTTCTTTCTTCCTTCTTTCTACTTCATTTTACTTCTTCCTTATCCTTCCTACTACCTTCTTCCTCATTCTTCATTCTTCATTCTTCATTCTTCATTCTTCCTTCCTACTTCCTACTTCCTCATCCGTCATTCTTCCTTCTTCCTTCTTCTTCCTTCTTCTTCCTACTTCCTCATCCTTCTTTCTTCATCCTACTTCTTCCTTCTTCCTTCTTCTTCCTTCATCCTTCTTCCTACTTCTTCCTTCTTCCTTCATCCTTCATCCTTCCTTCTTCTTTCTTCCTACTTCCTACTTCCACATTCTTCCTACTTCCTTCATTCCTATTATATATATATATATATATATATATATATATTATTATTATTATTATTACTCTTTAAACTCCCTTTATGCTCTGGAAGGAGAGAAGCAATCATTATAGATTGTTTTCAGGTTCAATTCCTGACATGAAGTCTTATTTTTCTTTTTTTAAATATTTTATTTATATATTATTATATATATATATTCTCTTTTTTAAATTTATTTTAATCCAGTTTAATTTATACTTTTCAATTTTGACCTTATATATATATATATCTAACTTTTTATAGTTTTTTTAGACTTACTCTTCTCAACAACAGTCACAATGAGAACAAATCCATTTATACTTAAACAGCCAAGTCATCTTAAAACTGATTATATCAATCAAAATACATGTGTTAAACTTGTTTTATTGATTTAAACTCAATTTTAATAATTAAAAGTAAACAAACCAAACACACATGTTGACTTTAAAACTTTAAACTCAGTGTTAAATGGTTAGTTTTAAAGAGTAGACACAAAACATTGATTTATACTAAAAGGAATGAAAACAATCAACTCTTGATACAACTTTACCATTTGATAAAACACTCATCCACAATATTTTCCAAAGTTCTTTTAGTAAAGTGTTTATATAGACATATAATGTATAAAATGAAAGTCAACTTCTTGAATCTCTTATTTTAGGACAGTCTTTAAAACATTTTGACAAATAGACAACCTTTAACTTGCTATTTAAAGCTAATATTTTAAGAGTAGACTTGATTTAAACCTATATACACAACTGTCATCATCATAACACTTTTAAAGACACTTTACCATTTGCTCATACACTTTGATCAAAACATTTTCGTCCCTTCTTTTAATATAATATAGATCATACACTCTAGTTTAATGAATAAAAGCTCTTATTTTGAATCTCGTCCTCTAAGTCACTCATTTTTACATTTTTCAAAATTTAAGACCCTTAGAGTTGATATTTTGACTCAATTTTTCTACAATGCACGAAATTCACGATTTTATATAAACTGAAGTGAAAATAAATTTTAAATAATAGTCACAACACCTCACACATCCACTCTCTAAAAATTATTTTCTTTGTACTTTTGATATGTTGTAGAGCTACTACAGCTGTATACTAATTAATATCTCTAAATTTTTTATTCACAGTTTAAGACTATGTTTTACACATTCTTTTAAATTTGACAACCTTAAACTATTTATTTAAAGCTATTATTCATAGAATAGACTTGATATAAGATTCTATACACATATATAAACCATTTTACTTTTTAAGACACATTTTGTCATTTGGTGATACACTTTGACCATCATAATTTTGACTCTCCTTTTAACATAGAATAGAGTATTATCTCTAGTTTACTAAACAAAAGTCATTATATTGAATCTTATCCTCTAAGACCACTTAATTCACATTTTTCAAAATTGTGACACTCAAACTCATTATTTTAAGACCTTGTTTTAACTATAGTAGTTTGAGGACCTATTGATTACCATTATACAATATTAGTCCATTATAAGAAGATCGAAGAAAATATCGATCACTCAAAAATCGTCCTCAGGAACTCAAAATTGGTACACCTAGGTTTTTCGACCTCCTGAATCAGAATATCATGTCAAAATAAGAATCTAAATTTGACCGTTAAGGCCTCACGTGTTCAATATGAAAAAGTATTAAAAAATAGATAAATATAAAGAATAAACACGGATAACGTATATTGTGGGATTGAGAAAAAATCAAGTTTACCCCATGTTTATTTTCCAATTGTCTGGTCAACAATTTTTATCGGGGTCACCCCAAAGAGCCAATCAAAAACGACTCAAAAATCATGTTTTCTGTTTTTTTATTAATAACTTTTTAATTATTAATAATATCGCTTAACCAAATATACGGTGCACAACTACACGTTATATCGTATTGAACTGTGTTTCACTCAAAAGTTAACTCCCCGTAAGTTTAGAGGAGTTGCGGCGACAAACTATAGTATACATTAGCCAATCAAATGGTTTTTCCAAAAACTGACCAATGGGAATTTTTTTGCCTATTCTCATATATATAGTAATGATATCTATATACCTTTAGCATTAGAAGGATGATCACCATCAGATACAGTACCATGAACAGAAGACACTATCAGAACAGAAGGACCTATATATATTTATAAAATAAAAGTAAATCAAAAAGAAGAAAAAGAAAATATATTATATATACCTTCTTTATGATTAAGATCAGCACCAACATTCATAGCAACAGAAGAACCTATAATAACATATAAATAGGAAATAAAAGAAATAATTAAAAATAAATAAATAAATAAATGATTACATACCTTGAAGACCATGAGAAGAGTTAGCATCACCATCAGTAGCATCAGCAACAACATCATCATGAGTATAAGAACCTATAGATAAATAAAAATAAAAAAAAAAATAAAATAAATGATTGACAACATACCTTCAAGACCATTAGTGGAGTGTATATCATCATCAATAGCTCCAGCAACAGAGTCCACAACAACAGAAGAACCTATAGATAAATAAAAATATAAAAATAAAAACAAATGATTGACAACATACCTTCAAGACCACTTGAAAACATTATACCATCATCAGTAAAGGACACCAAGGACAGAGAAGAGTCTAAGATAATATAAAATAATAAAACAAAAAGAAATGTATAAATATATACCTTCAAGACCATATTGATAAGCACCATCACCATCAATGACATCCATACTTGCATCCTGTTGAGTAGAAGAACCTATATATGAATAATAAAAAAAAATAAATACAATACATACTGGACCGTCTTTGAGAAACGTATTTTTTTTGATTCAAGGACCTCCGCCTTGATGACATTCTGCCTTTTCTAGGCATCTTATTTAATAATTTAATAAAAATAAGTATTTTTATGTAGAAAACAAAAACATATTCATATTTGAACTTTTGTAAAATAGGGACAATATTTAAAATATGCATATTTAAAAATTAATAGGAATCATAAATAACCTCGAATTTTTATTATTATCTTATGCTAAGCTGATAATAGGGACATTTTTTATTAAAAACATTTTGGGTACCCAAAAACTATAGTTTTTTACATTTTTTAAATATTTGTTTGTATTGATTGTCTGGGTATGTTTTATTAATTAATTTGATGTTATTTAGTTATTATTTTTATATTTATTTGTATATATTAATTTATTTATTTATAATAATACACTTTTTTATAGGATTCTCTTGTATTTGTCTTGGTTGTGGTGGTGAGTGGTTCTTAAAGTGGTCCTGGTTGTGTGAAATGGGTTACTTATTATCAGGTATATAAATATATTATTTATTTCTTAACATCTGTTTATTTTTTACTAATTACTTTTTGTTATTATTTAATTTTATTATCTATATTATTTATTTTGTCTTTTTATATCATCTATTAAATTGTTTTTAATTATTTTTATTCTATAGGAAAGAAAATGTTGTTGATGTGTTGTGGTCTTCGTTTTTTCATGTCGTTCTTCTTAGTCTGTGGTTTCAGATTATTCTATTAGGTATATATTTATATTTTATTTATTGTTTTCATTTTTATTATTTATTATTTATGTTTTTTATTTATTTATTTATTTATTTATTTATTTATTATATTTATTTATTTATTTATTATATTTATTTATTTATTTATTATATTTATTATATTTATATATATTTATTTATTATATTTATTTATTTATTTATTATATTTATTTATTTATTATATTTATTTATTTATTTATTTATTTATGTTTTTTATTTATTTATTATATTTATTATATTTATTATATTTATTATATTTATTTATTTATTTTATTTATTTATTTATTTATTTATTTATTTATTTTATGTTATCTTTTTATATTTTTTCTATTGTATATAGGTTTAATAGTCTTCTTGTTCCTTTTTCTTCTTTCTTCCTTCTTTCTACTTCATTTTACTTCTTCCTTATCCTTCCTACTACCTTCTTCCTCATTCTTCATTCTTCATTCTTCATTCTTCATTCTTCCTTCCTACTTCCTACTTCCTCATCCGTCATTCTTCCTTCTTCCTTCTTCTTCCTTCTTCTTCCTACTTCCTCATCCTTCTTTCTTCATCCTACTTCTTCCTTCTTCCTTCTTCTTCCTTCATCCTTCTTCCTACTTCTTCCTTCTTCCTTCATCCTTCATCCTTCCTTCTTCTTTCTTCCTACTTCCTACTTCCACATTCTTCCTACTTCCTTCATTCCTATTATATATATATATATATATATATATATATATTATTATTATTATTATTACTCTTTAAACTCCCTTTATGCTCTGGAAGGAGAGAAGCAATCATTATAGATTGTTTTCAGGTTCAATTCCTGACATGAAGTCTTATTTTTCTTTTTTTAAATATTTTATTTATATATTATTATATATATATATTCTCTTTTTTAAATTTATTTTAATCCAGTTTAATTTATACTTTTCAATTTTGACCTTATATATATATATATCTAACTTTTTATAGTTTTTTTAGACTTACTCTTCTCAACAACAGTCACAATGAGAACAAATCCATTTATACTTAAACAGCCAAGTCATCTTAAAACTGATTATATCAATCAAAATACATGTGTTAAACTTGTTTTATTGATTTAAACTCAATTTTAATAATTAAAAGTAAACAAACCAAACACACATGTTGACTTTAAAACTTTAAACTCAGTGTTAAATGGTTAGTTTTAAAGAGTAGACACAAAACATTGATTTATACTAAAAGGAATGAAAACAATCAACTCTTGATACAACTTTACCATTTGATAAAACACTCATCCACAATATTTTCCAAAGTTCTTTTAGTAAAGTGTTTATATAGACATATAATGTATAAAATGAAAGTCAACTTCTTGAATCTCTTATTTTAGGACAGTCTTTAAAACATTTTGACAAATAGACAACCTTTAACTTGCTATTTAAAGCTAATATTTTAAGAGTAGACTTGATTTAAACCTATATACACAACTGTCATCATCATAACACTTTTAAAGACACTTTACCATTTGCTCATACACTTTGATCAAAACATTTTCGTCCCTTCTTTTAATATAATATAGATCATACACTCTAGTTTAATGAATAAAAGCTCTTATTTTGAATCTCGTCCTCTAAGTCACTCATTTTTACATTTTTCAAAATTTAAGACCCTTAGAGTTGATATTTTGACTCAATTTTTCTACAATGCACGAAATTCACGATTTTATATAAACTGAAGTGAAAATAAATTTTAAATAATAGTCACAACACCTCACACATCCACTCTCTAAAAATTATTTTCTTTGTACTTTTGATATGTTGTAGAGCTACTACAGCTGTATACTAATTAATATCTCTAAATTTTTTATTCACAGTTTAAGACTATGTTTTACACATTCTTTTAAATTTGACAACCTTAAACTATTTATTTAAAGCTATTATTCATAGAATAGACTTGATATAAGATTCTATACACATATATAAACCATTTTACTTTTTAAGACACATTTTGTCATTTGGTCATACACTTTGACCTTCATAATTTTGACTTTCCTTTTAACATAGAATAGAGTATTATCTCTAGTTTACTAAATAAAAGTCATTATATTGAATCTCTCACTCTAAGACCACTTAATTCACACTTTTCAAAATTGTGACACTAAAACTCATTATTTTAAGACTTTGTTTTAGATATAGTAGTTTGATGACCTATTGATTACAATACTACAATATTAGTTGATTATAAGAAGATCAAAGAAAATATCGATCACTCAAAAATCGTCCTCAGGAGCTCAAAATTGGTACACCTAGGTTTTTCGACCTCCTGAATCAGAATATCATGTCAAAATAAGAATCTAAATTTGACCGTTAAGGCCTCACGTGTTCAATATGAAAAAGTATTAAAAAGTAGATAAATATAAAGAATAAACACGGATAACGTATATTGTGGGATTGAGAAAAAATCAAGTTTACCCCATGTTTATTTTCCAATTGTCTGGTCAACAATTTTTATCGGGATGATCCCAAAGAGCCAATCAAAAACGACTCAAAAATCATGTTTTCTGTTTTTTTATTAATAACTTTTTAATTATTAATAATATCGCTTAACCAAATATACGGTGCACAACTACACGTTATATCGTATTGAACTGTGTTTCAGCCAAAAGTTAACTCCCCGTAAGTTTAGAGGAGTTGCGGCGACAAACTATAGTATACATTAGCCAATCAAATGGTTTTTCCAAAAACTGACCAATGGGAATTTTTTTGCCTATTCTCATATATATAGTAATGATATTCCTATTCCTCCTCAATGTATTGTGAATGATGATTTATGTGTTACTGTATTTGGACATCGAATCAATACTTCTCTTGATTCTGATATCAAACGATTAGCTTCTTCTGTTATATTAGCTTCTACTAATGATTGTGTTGGTACTTTAAATGATTTCATTGTTGATAATCTTCTTTCTGGAACTACTACTCCTTATATCTCTTCTGATTCTATTCTTGATTCTGAAACAGATGATCCAGAATCAAATTATCCTATCGAGTTTATCAATTCTCAAACACCTTCTGGAATGCCTCCTCATATATTAAATTTAAAAATAGGTTGTATCATTATGCTTTTAAGAAATCTTAATCCTTCTAAAGGATTATGTAATGGTACTAGACTTATAGTAACTCGATTAGGATCAAATAATATTACTGCTACTATTTTAAATCCTCCTCCTTCTCTTACTATTGATGAACAAACTGTTATTATTCCAAGAATCATCTGTAATTCAAATCCTGAAGATCTTCCTATTATTATATCCAGAAGACAATTTCCTATTCGTTTAGCCTTTGCCATGACTATCAACAAATCTCAAGGACAAACATTTGAAAGAGTTGGTGTTTACTTAGATCGTCCTGTCTTCTCTCATGGTCAACTCTATGTTGCTTTCAGTCGTGCTCGATCTTTCAACGCTCTTTTTATTAAGGTAGTTGATAGTGTCTCTCAAGGTAAGATGATTAGTAGTAGTAATGAAATATTTACTAAGAACGTGGTCTTCAGGTCTACTCTAAATAATTAAATGCTTTATTTTTTCTTTTTTCTTCTTTTGTTATATTTGTTTGTTTTTGTTTTATGTTTGTTAATTATTTTTTCTTTTTAATCTATTACTTCTTCACTTTTTATTTGTTTTTTAAATGTTTATAATAAACAAGGTTGTTTTGTTCAATAAAGTTAAAGAAATAATTTTAAAACCCAACTGCACAACGCAGCCGCGGCGCGTCGCCGTTAGGCGGTGCGCCAGCGGCGTTACCCTAGTATCATTACTATATATATGAGAATAGGCAAAAAAATTCCCATTGGTCAGTTTTTGGAAAAACCATTTGATTGGCTAATGTATACTATAGTTTGTCGCCGCAACTCCTCTAAACTTACGGGGAGTTAACTTTTGGCTGAAACACAGTTCAATACGATATAACGTGTAGTTGTGCACCGTATATTTGGTTAAGCGATATTATTAATAATTAAAAAGTTATTAATAAAAAAACAGAAAACATGATTTTTGAGTCGTTTTTGATTGGCTCTTTGGGATCATCCCGATAAAAATTGTTGACCAGACAATTGGAAAATAAACATGGGGTAAACTTGATTTTTTCTCAATCCCACAATATACGTTATCCGTGTTTATTCTTTATATTTATCTACTTTTTAATACTTTTTCATATTGAACACGTGAGGCCTTAACGGTCAAATTTAGATTCTTATTTTGACATGATATTCTGATTCAGGAGGTCGAAAAACCTAGGTGTACCAATTTTGAGCTCCTGAGGACGATTTTTGAGTGATCGATATTTTCTTTGATCTTCTTATAATCAACTAATATTGTAGTATTGTAATCAATAGGTCATCAAACTACTATATCTAAAACAAAGTCTTAAAATAATGAGTTTTAGTGTCACAATTTTGAAAAGTGTGAATTAAGTGGTCTTAGAGTGAGAGATTCAATATAATGACTTTTATTTAGTAAACTAGAGATAATACTCTATTCTATGTTAAAAGGAAAGTCAAAATTATGAAGGTCAAAGTGTATGACCAAATGACAAAATGTGTCTTAAAAAGTAAAATGGTTTATATATGTGTATAGAATCTTATATCAAGTCTATTCTATGAATAATAGCTTTAAATAAATAGTTTAAGGTTGTCAAATTTAAAAGAATGTGTAAAACATAGTCTTAAACTGTGAATAAAAAATTTAGAGATATTAATTAGTATACAGCTGTAGTAGCTCTACAACATATCAAAAGTACAAAGAAAATAATTTTTAGAGAGTGGATGTGTGAGGTGTTGTGACTATTATTTAAAATTTATTTTCACTTCAGTTTATATAAAATCGTGAATTTCGTGCATTGTAGAAAAATTGAGTCAAAATATCAACTCTAAGGGTCTTAAATTTTGAAAAATGTAAAAATGAGTGACTTAGAGGACGAGATTCAAAATAAGAGCTTTTATTCATTAAACTAGAGTGTATGATCTATATTATATTAAAAGAAGGGACGAAAATGTTTTGATCAAAGTGTATGAGCAAATGGTAAAGTGTCTTTAAAAGTGTTATGATGATGACAGTTGTGTATATAGGTTTAAATCAAGTCTACTCTTAAAATATTAGCTTTAAATAGCAAGTTAAAGGTTGTCTATTTGTCAAAATGTTTTAAAGACTGTCCTAAAATAAGAGATTCAAGAAGTTGACTTTCATTTTATACATTATATGTCTATATAAACACTTTACTAAAAGAACTTTGGAAAATATTGTGGATGAGTGTTTTATCAAATGGTAAAGTTGTATCAAGAGTTGATTGTTTTCATTCCTTTTAGTATAAATCAATGTTTTGTGTCTACTCTTTAAAACTAACCATTTAACACTGAGTTTAAAGTTTTAAAGTCAACATGTGTGTTTGGTTTGTTTACTTTTAATTATTAAAATTGAGTTTAAATCAATAAAACAAGTTTAACACATGTATTTTGATTGATATAATCAGTTTTAAGATGACTTGGCTGTTTAAGTATAAATGGATTTGTTCTCATTGTGACTGTTGTTGAGAAGAGTAAGTCTAAAAAAACTATAAAAAGTTAGATATATATATATATAAGGTCAAAATTGAAAAGTATAAATTAAACTGGATTAAAATAAATTTAAAAAAGAGAATATATATATATAATAATATATAAATAAAATATTTAAAAAAAGAAAAATAAGACTTCATGTCAGGAATTGAACCTGAAAACAATCTATAATGATTGCTTCTCTCCTTCCAGAGCATAAAGGGAGTTTAAAGAGTAATAATAATAATAATAATATATATATATATATATATATATATATATAATAGGAATGAAGGAAGTAGGAAGAATGTGGAAGTAGGAAGTAGGAAGAAAGAAGAAGGAAGGATGAAGGATGAAGGAAGAAGGAAGAAGTAGGAAGAAGGATGAAGGAAGAAGAAGGAAGAAGGAAGAAGTAGGATGAAGAAAGAAGGATGAGGAAGTAGGAAGAAGAAGGAAGAAGAAGGAAGAAGGAAGAATGACGGATGAGGAAGTAGGAAGTAGGAAGGAAGAATGAAGAATGAAGAATGAAGAATGAAGAATGAGGAAGAAGGTAGTAGGAAGGATAAGGAAGAAGTAAAATGAAGTAGAAAGAAGGAAGAAAGAAGAAAAAGGAACAAGAAGACTATTAAACCTATATACAATAGAAAAAATATAAAAAGATAACATAAAATAAATAAATAAATAAATAAATAAATAAATAAAATAAATAAATAAATATAATAAATATAATAAATATAATAAATATAATAAATAAATAAAAAACATAAATAAATAAATAAATAAATAAATATAATAAATAAATAAATATAATAAATAAATAAATAAATATAATAAATAAATATATATAAATATAATAAATATAATAAATAAATAAATAAATATAATAAATAAATAAATAAATATAATAAATAAATAAATAAATAAATAAATAAATAAAAAACATAAATAATAAATAATAAAAATGAAAACAATAAATAAAATATAAATATATACCTAATAGAATAATCTGAAACCACAGACTAAGAAGAACGACATGAAAAAACGAAGACCACAACACATCAACAACATTTTCTTTCCTATAGAATAAAAATAATTAAAAACAATTTAATAGATGATATAAAAAGACAAAATAAATAATATAGATAATAAAATTAAATAATAACAAAAAGTAATTAGTAAAAAATAAACAGATGTTAAGAAATAAATAATATATTTATATACCTGATAATAAGTAACCCATTTCACACAACCAGGACCACTTTAAGAACCACTCACCACCACAACCAAGACAAATACAAGAGAATCCTATAAAAAAGTGTATTATTATAAATAAATAAATTAATATATACAAATAAATATAAAAATAATAACTAAATAACATCAAATTAATTAATAAAACATACCCAGACAATCAATACAAACAAATATTTAAAAAATGTAAAAAACTATAGTTTTTGGGTACCCAAAATGTTTTTAATAAAAAATGTCCCTATTATCAGCTTAGCATAAGATAATAATAAAAATTCGAGGTTATTTATGATTCCTATTAATTTTTAAATATGCATATTTTAAATATTGTCCCTATTTTACAAAAGTTCAAATATGAATATGTTTTTGTTTTCTACATAAAAATACTTATTTTTATTAAATTATTAAATAAGATGCCTAGAAAAGGCAGAATGTCATCAAGGCGGAGGTCCTTGAATCAAAAAAAATACGTTTCTCAAAGACGGTCCAGTATGTATTGTATTTATTTTTTTTTATTATTCATATATAGGTTCTTCTACTCAACAGGATGCAAGTATGGATGTCATTGATGGTGATGGTGCTTATCAATATGGTCTTGAAGGTATATATTTATACATTTCTTTTTGTTTTATTATTTTATATTATCTTAGACTCTTCTCTGTCCTTGGTGTCCTTTACTGATGATGGTATAATGTTTTCAAGTGGTCTTGAAGGTATGTTGTCAATCATTTGTTTTTATTTTTATATTTTTATTTATCTATAGGTTCTTCTGTTGTTGTGGACTCTGTTGCTGGAGCTATTGATGATGATATACACTCCACTAATGGTCTTGAAGGTATGTTGTCAATCATTTATTTTATTTTTTTTTTATTTTTATTTATCTATAGGTTCTTATACTCATGATGATGTTGTTGCTGATGCTACTGATGGTGATGCTAACTCTTCTCATGGTCTTCAAGGTATGTAATCATTTATTTATTTATTTATTTTTAATTATTTCTTTTATTTCCTATTTATATGTTATTATAGGTTCTTCTGTTGCTATGAATGTTGGTGCTGATCTTAATCATAAAGAAGGTATATATAATATATTTTCTTTTTCTTCTTTTTGATTTACTTTTATTTTATAAATATATATAGGTCCTTCTGTTCTGATAGTGTCTTCTGTTCATGGTACTGTATCTGATGGTGATCATCCTTCTAATGCTAAAGGTATATAGATATATCATATATATATATTTTTTATTATTCTTTTAATTCTTTCTTATTTGTTTTTATATAGGTCCTTCAACTCAGTTAGTACATGGTCATTCTTCTATTCCTTCTTCAGAAGGTATATATATATATATATATATATATGTATCTATGTTTATTCTATTTTATGATTCTATATAGGTGTGTCTTTTAATTTGGGATCGTGTGACTCTGTTGTTGGTCTTGATATAGTTACTACTAATATATATAAAGGTATATATATATATATATAATATTATTTATTTATTTATACTTATACTATTGTATATATATATATAGGTGATGGTGTTAATAATTCTTCAGTCGTTGATGGTGTCAACAATTCTTCAATTATTCAATGTATATTTATACTTATATTATATTCTATACTTATATAGGTTCAAATAAAGTTGTGGGTAAGTATTATTTATTATTTTAGTTTCTTTTTCTTTTGTTTTATTATTTTTTTTCTTTCACAGATAATAGCTTTCTGTTGTCTGCTTTCTTTTTATTATCTATTTATATATTTATTTACTAAGCTTAGCTTTAGCTACTTAGTATTTAAATATTTAATAGAATCCTTTCTTTTTTCATTTTTGTTTTGTTATTTTTTTTTTTATTTTAATTTTACTTTAATCGTATCGATTAACGGGAAGGTGTCGGATATTAAGATAATTTTTGAATTACTTAATATTAAATAGTGTTGAGTATTTTAATATTTGTATTTAATTTAATTAATACAACTATTGATTACCTATATGACTCATACTATTGCTGACTATTGTTCGCTTCTAACTCTATATAGTCTAACCGATGTAATACTATCAATGATGAGATATCTAAGTGTTAAGATTCTTCACTTACTCACATTGTATATGATATTAACTGGTAGTTAGCTATATGTTTATAGAATGTTGTAACAAAGCACAATAGCTATAGATGTCCTCTATGAGGTTGAATCATATAGATTGTTTAATAAATTATACAATATTAATTACCTATACTTATTTAATATTAGTTTTCATTAATTATAATATTATCTTTCATTACATTATAGTATTGAAGATAATTATTAATTAATAAAGTTTTTACTTTATATTATTTAATATATCATACTATATGTATGTATTATTATATTAATAAAGGTTATATACTTTATATTAATAAATATATCATAGTATATCTATGTATTATTATATTAATAAAGGTTATATACTTTATATTAATAAATATATCATAGTATATCTATGTATTATTATATTAATAAATGTTATACTTTATATTAATTAATATATCATAGTATATTCTATGTATTATTATATTAATAAAGGTTATATACTTTATATTAATATATATAATATCATACTATACTTATGTATTATATTATATTAATAAAGGTTATACTTTATATTAATAAATATATCATAGTATATCTATGTATTATATTATATTAATAAGAGTTATATACTTTATATTAATAAATATATCATACTATATCTATGACTTATATTATATTAATAAAGGTTATACTTTATATTAATTAATATATCATACTATACTTATGTATCATATTATATTGATGAAGGTTATACTTTATATTAATTAATATATCATACTATACTTATGTATGTATTATTATATTAATAAATGTTATACTTTATATTAATATATATATTATCATACTATATCTATGTATTATATTATATTAATAAAGGTTATACTTTATATTAATTAATAAATACTTCAACAACTATAACAATGAAAGTTAATTTATATACTACACAACTAAACTTTATTCTAAACTTAAACATAATATATTTAATATCTAATAATTAATATATATAGGTTCCAATAAGGATAAAATAAATAATAATGATTTATCTAAATCATTTGGTTTTAACTCAAAACCTTTAGCTTTGTTTTCGACTTTTAATTTTCAAAATAATATTCCTTTACAAAACATTCAAAACAATAATTCAAATAACAATATTGATATTGATATCGATAATCGTTATTCACAAATAAATAATAATAATTCTATATTAAATAATGGTTCAAACCTATTCAATCAAATGAATCCAGTTAATCAATCAATTAATAACATATCTATTGTTCAAAGTCAAATTAATAATAATAATCAATCTATTCCTATATCAACTACTATTATACAACCTACAGAAAAAAATACTTCTGTTTCTAATAATAATAATGATTCTATTAATACTTCTTCACACTCTTTACCTGTTGTTACTACTATTCCAACTGATGTAAATATATCTAACAATAATAATTCTACAATCATTAATGATAATACAAATAATTCAAGAAATAACACTAATACTAATAATAATGAAACAATAATACATAGAAATAATAGATCTATTAATTCCATTATGAATAGTTATTTAACTATTCCTGATTTAAGTCCTATTCTTCCTCCTTTAAGTATTCTAACAAATATTCCTCATATTAATTTAAATAATGATAATGAATCAGAAATTATAACAACAATACCTAATAGTAGTAGTAGTAGTAGTTCAAGTGATAGTAGTAGTAGTAGTAGTAGTAGTTTTTCTGATAATGATTCTGATTCTGATTATATTGATCCTTTTCCTAATATTAATAGTAATACTCAAAATAATGACGAAATACCAGTTGTAAGAACTATTAGAAGACCTATAACAGATAATAGTATGTTTTTTATTATTTAAATATATTTATTTAATACTTTTTTATAGTTGAAGAAGATATAATTATTCATCCTATTATTAATAGAGGAAGAAGAAGAGCTTTAGATATTTGTATGCTATTTATTTTTTATAATTCTTTATGAATAATTAAATAACAAATTATTTTTATAGATAATCAACAAAGATTATTATATCCTGGATTACATAATTGTATTGCTTCTATTCAAAGAAGTATTTATATATATTTAATATTTATTTTATATTATTTTATATAGATTCTCATGGTGATTTCGTATTAAATGAAGCATTGAATACTTATAAAGCTAATTATTTAGGTGATTTTAATGTTCATTGTGAATATTGTCATGCTAAACATTTTGAATTAGAGAAAGGAATGAATGATAAGTTTTATACTTGCTGTGGTAGTGGTAAAGTAGTTCTTCCTGAGCTTCCTGATCTTCCTAATACTATTCGTTCTTTATTACAAAGAGATAATCCAGATTCAAGAGAATTTATTAATAATATTATTCGATATAATAATTCTGTTGCTTTAGCTTCTTTAGCTGGAAATAATACTTCTGATGATGATTTAAGAAATTCTTCTGGACCTTTACTATTTAAATGTGGAGGTAATATATATCATACTTTTAAGAGTGCTTTAGATTTTGATGTGAATGATCCTACAAGACATCCTGTATTCAATCAATATTATATGATAGATGGAGATGAAGCTACTCATATGAGAAGTATGAATCGATATTTTTGTGATTTAAAACCAAATATTTTAGAGATATTAGATAGTACAATAAGAGAATATCATCCATTAGCTCAAATATATAATTCACTTCGAGAAAGAGTAGATGAAGTATTAGAAGAGAATAGTCAAATGAATAGAAATAATATTAATTTATTAATAGAGTTTAAGAAACAAAGAAGAGAAGTACCTGATATAAGAAGATATAATACTCCTCAAGTAGATGAAGTAGCAGTAATATATCAATATAGAGAAGGAGGAGTAATGCCAGAAAGAAGTTATTGTTGTTTTCCTAGAAGTGGTATGGAAATAGTAGCTACTAATAGTAATAATGAACAGAATCGTTATACTTCAGGTCAATATATAGTAATGAAGAATACTAATTCTTATATAGATTGTATGGTTTATCCAGTTATGTTTCCAACTGGAAGACAAGGTTGGTATCCAGATTTATTATCATTGAATCGTTCTAATCAAATTACTATTACTATGTTAGAATATTATAATTATATGCTTCAAATGAAAGATCCACCTTATGATAATTATTTATTAAAATATAAGAAATTAACTTTACAATATATTACTGATAATTATATTCGAGTAGAACAAAATAGAATTAATTATATACGAAATAATCAAAATAAGTTAAGAGCTTCAACTTATCAGAATATAAATAATATGTTAGAAGAGAGAGGAGATCAAATAAATGAGAATGATAGAAATATAGATAGAATAGGTAAAGCTATTATATTACCTTCTTCTTTTGTTGGTAGTCCAAGAAATTTGCAACAGAAATATATGGATGCTATGAGTGTAGTTCGAGAATATGGTAAACCTGATTTATTTATAACATTTACTTGCAATCCAGATTGGTTAGAAATAAAGAATAATATTCCAGAAGGTTATACTGTTAATGAATTTCCAGATTTAGTTTCAAGAGTGTTTCATTTAAAGTTGAAACAATTACTTTCTGATATAAAGGATAAGAATATATTTGGTACTGTAGAAGCTTTATTATATTCAGTGGAATTCCAAAAGAGAGGTTTACCACATTCTCATATATTAATTATTTTAGATACGAATTCTAAATATAGAACAGAAGATGAAGTAGATAGTATAATAAGTGCAGAGATTCCTGATAAAGAATCAACTCCTCTTCTTTATGAATTAGTTAAGAAACATATGATTCATGGTCCATGTGGTCCTGATTATGATACGAATTGTGTTTGTATTGATAGATCAACAGGTAAATGTAGTAAGAGATTTCCAAAAGAATATATAGAGCAAACTAATTGTCATTTAAATTCTTATCCTTTATATCAAAGAAGAAATATTCCTGATAGAACTATTACTCTTATTCGTAGTCATAATACTTATACTATTGATAATCGTTGGGTAGTTCCTTATAATCCTTATTTATTATTGAAATATCAAGCTCATATTAATGTAGAAGTCTGTTGTAATATTCAAAGTACAAAATATATATATAAGTATGCATTAAAAGGAAATGATTCTGTGATAGCTCAATTAAGAAGAGTGAATGATAATGGAATAGTAGATGAAACTCAAGCTTATTTAGATTGTCGATATGTTTCTCCTCCTGAAGCTTCTTATCGTTTGAATTGTTTTGAAATTACTTATAATTCTGTTTCTATTAATAGATTACCTATTCATTTACCTGATGATCCATATATATTATTTCGAGAAGGACATGAAGTAGAAGCATTAAGGAATAGTTTAGAGAAAGGTACTAAATTAACAAAATACTTTGATTTAGAGAAAGAAGTTCAGAATCAAAGAAAGATATATACTTATTATTATATAGAGAAGAAGCATGGTATTCGTAATATGAATAATGTAGAAGAAGAAAGAGAATTGATTCAAGTTCGTTTAGAAGAGATAAATAGAATAAATAGTTATGAAGTAGATGATGATAATATATCCGAAGAATTATTGAAAATATTAGATGAGAAATATCCTATTTATGCTTATCATGAAATACCAAAATATTATGTATGGAAATCGAATACAAATACTTGGAATAGACGTCAGAGAGATATAAAAGCTTTAGGAAGAATGTATTATGTGAATCCAAAAGATAAGGAACGATATGCTTTGAGATTATTATTATTGAATACGAAAGGAGCTGATAGCTTTGATTCTTTGAAGATAGTAAAAGGATTGAATAGTAATGAACCTTATAGAACCTTTAGTGAAGCAGCTATAGCAAGAGGATTATTGAATAATGAGAGAGAAGTATTTGATTCATTTTCAGAAGCTATTGTTTTTGCTACTCCATGTCAATTGAGACAATTATTTATTACTTATATTTCAGAATCATTATTAACAAATGTGAAAGAGTTTTGGATTCGATTTAAATCATTTCTTAGTGAGGATTATAAACATTCAATGCATAATAATGAAATAGATTATATAAATACTCCTTTAGCTCAAGATTTAGATTCATCAAGTGTTATAGAAGATGATACTAATAGTGTTCTTCAAGATTATGAAATACGTACTTTACAAGATATAAAAGAGATGATGATAAGTATAGGAGTGAATTATAATGATTTAGGATTACCTCAAGTAGAAGAACAACATCATTATAATGATTATAATTATAATCCTACATTAGAATTACAAGAAGCTAATAGAGTAATAGAATTATTAAATGAAGAACAAAGAAATGCATTTGATAGAGTAATTCATTCAATAGAAAGTAGTAGAATAGAAGATAAGTTATGTTTCTTTATAGATGGTCCAGGTGGAAGTGGAAAGACTTTCTTATATAATAGTTTATTAAGTTATTTACGTGGACATAATAAGAATGTATTACCTGTAGCTTCAACAGGAATTGCTTCTACTTTATTACCAGGTGGTAGAACAGCTCATAAACAATTTGGTATTCCTTTGAATGTTGATCCTGATTCTACTTCAAATATAGATTTAGCTAGAGATAGAAGAAAAGTAGAAGAAATAAGAATAGCTGATTTAATAATATGGGATGAAGCTCCTATGATGAAAGGTGATTGTTTTATGGTAGTACATAGATTATTATGTGATATAATGAATACAGAATTAGATATTCCTTTTGGTGGTAAAACAGTAGTATTAGGAGGAGATTTCAGACAATGTTTACCAGTTATAAGAAAAGGAACTCAAGCTCAGATTGTTAGTTCTTCTATAAAGTTTTGTTCCTTATGGAATTCTATCAAAAATAATGTCATTCATTTATCAAGAAATATGAGAGCTTTAGAAGGAGCAGATGATTTTAGACAATGGTTATTACAAGTAGGAGATGGTGTTCTTTCTAATAATTATACTATTAGTCATCATTTAGATATAGATTATATTCCTATTCCTCCTCAATGTATTGTGAATGATGATTTATGTGTTACTGTATTTGGACATCGAATCAATACTTCTCTTGATTCTGATATCAAACGATTAGCTTCTTCTGTTATATTAGCTTCTACTAATGATTGTGTTGGTACTTTAAATGATTTCATTGTTGATAATCTTCTTTCTGGAACTACTACTCCTTATATCTCTTCTGATTCTATTCTTGATTCTGAAACAGATGATCCAGAATCAAATTATCCTATCGAGTTTATCAATTCTCAAACACCTTCTGGAATGCCTCCTCATATATTAAATTTAAAAATAGGTTGTATCATTATGCTTTTAAGAAATCTTAATCCTTCTAAAGGATTATGTAATGGTACTAGACTTATAGTAACTCGATTAGGATCAAATAATATTACTGCTACTATTTTAAATCCTCCTCCTTCTCTTACTATTGATGAACAAACTGTTATTATTCCAAGAATCATCTGTAATTCAAATCCTGAAGATCTTCCTATTATTATATCCAGAAGACAATTTCCTATTCGTTTAGCCTTTGCCATGACTATCAACAAATCTCAAGGACAAACATTTGAAAGAGTTGGTGTTTACTTAGATCGTCCTGTCTTCTCTCATGGTCAACTCTATGTTGCTTTCAGTCGTGCTCGATCTTTCAACGCTCTTTTTATTAAGGTAGTTGATAGTGTCTCTCAAGGTAAGATGATTAGTAGTAGTAATGAAATATTTACTAAGAACGTGGTCTTCAGGTCTACTCTAAATAATTAAATGCTTTATTTTTTCTTTTTTCTTCTTTTGTTATATTTGTTTGTTTTTGTTTTATGTTTGTTAATTATTTTTTCTTTTTAATCTATTACTTCTTCACTTTTTATTTGTTTTTTAAATGTTTATAATAAACAAGGTTGTTTTGTTCAATAAAGTTAAAGAAATAATTTTAAAACCCAACTGCACAACGCAGCCGCGGCGCGTCGCCGTTAGGCGGTGCGCCAGCGGCGTTACCCTAGTATATATATATATATATATATATATATATATATATAATTCCTTTTATTATAGTAATTCTTCCTCTCATTTTTATTTCTAATTTAGATTGATTATTTATATAATTTATTTTAACTTATATAGTTTTCAAATGAAAATAATATTATAAATGATAGTTTGTATACTATTAATATTATCATCTTCTTAATTGAATATCTCATTTAAATACTAAGAAACATATTAACGTTGTTCTTATCTATATCCTGTATATTAAGTATATTATTAATAATACAAAATTGTATAATTTTCTTTTTGTTTGATAAACCAATTTTTGCAACAAGATCATCAATTATAAGATTTACAGAAATAAATATATTACATAAATATAAATAAAATATATTTTAATAAAATTATTATATTTGTTTTAAGACAAACAATAGAAAAATAAATAAAAAAAGATATATTTTTTTATCTTTAACTTATCGTTAACCATGCAACAAAAGTAACATAAAACTATTTTATATAATGTTTATACTGGGAATTATAGAAATACTGCAAAAAAAAATGATATTGAAAGAGTAAAGAAATTTAAATTGAAACTGTTTGGAGCTTTTCATGAGTTTTATCGTTCGATACTATATCCTGAAATGTTAAGTATATTAATTATTAATTATATTACATTTTTAGAAACTAAAAAATGTCATTATTTGACATATGACATGGAAACATTCTTTCGGAAAGAAGCTCTCAAAAGAAATATAAATGTGTCAGCTAATAAAGCTTCGACAAAACAAATAAAGGTATATTATACTCTTATATATTAGACTTCACTACTATAATCTCTATTAAAAATTTATAGAATTGCTTAAAATACATACCCTATGTTATTAATGAAGGAGACTTAATAGATGCAAAGAATATGTTTATTCAAAATAATGGTAAAACACTTCTTGATGATGAAAATAAATTATTGGATATTATTTTAAAAATAGTAAAGGATTATATGTGTCAATATAAAAATGTCGAATCACTAAGTGATTACGATATTATTAGATGTGTGAAAAAATCTCTTTATGATAAAAAGACTCATGGAGACTTTGCATCTTCCTTTGGGTTTTTATTACTAGATAAAGATGGATATAAAGTAGAAGATAAAAAAAATAAGAAGTGATTTTTTGGTATGTATTATATATTCTATATTAACACAAAAATTTAGATGAATTATCATATATAGGCTTTGCAATGGAAAAGGAATCCAGATTTTTTTGATAAAACTACGTATGCGTATAAAACAAATTACGTAGTCATCGAAAGATTGCAGAATATTTATGACAAACTTATGGAACACAGTCTTCGTCATTCACAAGTATATCCTATTGGCTATTTATTTTATTATTGTTTCTTTATTTTATAAAAATTTAAAATAAGTTGACGCAGTTGAATCTCATATATATTTAAGATATAAATTGTTTTATATTTTATTATTATTATTCTTTTAGGTTTTGTATATTATATTATACTATAAAATATTTTCTTTATTTATAATTATCTTTATATAGTAATGAAATATACATTAGTTATGACGTCATGAATTCTTAGATCCTTAAAAACTTATTCATTTATTATAATAATATATTTAAAATGTATGTATTATATATATATACTAGTTTTCATTATTTTTATATAGATTTATTACAATTAATAAATATGAAGCATTTTGAGTATATATCTTTTCATTTATTTTATTAATTCATTTTATATAGATTCTTTTTGATTGTCTAATTGCCTGTTACATTCAGTTGAATCTATTCTATGTATATATATATATATATTAAATATTTCTATACATTATTTATTTCATATAATTTATAGATCAGTTTTTCTTCCACAATAATATGAGAAGTGCCTTTAATTGTATATATATATTTATTATTGTATGATATACTATTACTATTTCTATTCATTCTTATTTTTATTTATATAGTTGATTAATATTTCTTTTATATGTTAACTAAATATGAGTTATGTAAAGTTCTTTAACAAAAAATTGTTGTTATTATAAATTTTAGTCATAAATCATTGTTTTGTTTGTTTTTACTAATGTTTATATTGATGTATATTAAAACTAAAAAAAAACTATTTTTTTAATTAATAACTCTTTTAAAGAATATTCTATAGAATTCTGGAAAAATTATATATTATCGTTAGCAATAATTTTCCAGAAAAATCGTGATAATACTATTGGACTATTTTCATTATTTTATTGGTTAAAAATCATTAACAAACTAATCATATTTTATGAAAGAACATAGAAATTCTATAAATCTGAAACAGTCTTAAAAATATTTAGCAACAATTTCTAGTTTGTCTTATTTTTAGTCCCATGAAAAATGCCTACCAGTGAAGGTGGACATGAAACTATGATTCATCAAGGTTGGTTTGGTGAATTCTATTATGAAAATGGACCTAAGAAGGGTGATGCTACTGGTACTGGTGTTATTATTCATGGTAATGACCATTTCTTAAATGATGTTATTTTCTTCTGGTCTAAGAATGGTGTTGAAATTAATGGTGGAGCTAATCTCTTAAGAGGTGTTCATACTTGGTGTGGAGGTTATGGTATCATCGTTAATGGTGGTGCTAATAGATTATTAAATTGCTATTTAGATTGGAATACTGCTATTGTAAAAAAGTTTGAAAATAATATTATTTTAGATACTTTCTGGTATTATGCTCATCTTATTTTAGCTCCTGAAGGTAAACAAGATGTACGTGGCTTTGCTATTGAACGTTCTTTATATGGTGGCTCTAATGGTGTTACTATTGATGTCGATTTATCTCATGGTTCTTTTGGAGAAATCCGTGATTGTTATATTATTGAACAATTTGCTGGTACTAAGAATTATGATATTCGTCAAACTCAATTAACTCAAAAACTTACTTTAGAACAATCTAAGGAATATACTATTGATTTTAGTAAACATCTTGTTTTTGGAAAAATTGCTTCTTTCCAATATTCTGTAGTTCTTAACGAAGATAAATTTGTTCGTTATTATGCTAAACCTATTGATGGAACTAAAGTCACTATTGTTATGGAAGAACCTGTCAATGCTACAGTTACTATCTCTGTGGATGAAAGTGTATATACTTATCAATTTTAAGTACTCAATTTGAATTAATTTTATTTTTGATATTTTTTTTTTGATTTTTATTTTATTAAGAATATTATATTTACAATCATTAAATAGCGATAATGATTGACTTTTCATAGCTTTTGTTTTGTTTATTTATATTTTTATTGAAACATCACAAAATAAAAAATAGAATCCTAGAAATGGAACACAAATATATATCCTTATAGAAACTGATTTTTAAGATTATAAGTAATTCAAATGGTATTATTATATTCTATGTGCCTAAACTGATGACTGTTGCTCATATAAAAGCATTTTATGTTGTGTGTGGATTGACTGGTATCGTTTTTTCATCTACTCCATTCTATATTCGTAATAAGAACAACCGATATATATCTTCAATGGATTTCTTTCATTCTTTGGTACATAAACAATTCTTTGATCAAATAATTATTGATTATGAACACAAACAGAATGCACAAATGAATGTAGAAGTTCGTGAATAACGGGAAATAATAATTCAAAATTGTATTTGGTATTTCTCTATAACTAAATCATGAATGTGATATATTTTTATTATTCTGTTTTATTCAGTAGATGAATACAATAATTAACTGATTTGTTTTGTAGAGGGAAATAAATGAAACAACAATACATACAAATAAATAAAAAAAAAAAGTAGAAAATGATATATAAAACATATTCCAGTTTATTTACTAATAAGTGAAGAATCATTATAATATATATAATTAGAAGAAGATAAAATTAAAGGATAAAAGGAATTAATGCTTTTCTATCCGTAGGATATGAGTTTCCAAAGTGATCTTTATAATATTGATGATGTTTTAATGCTCTTGGACCTATATTAGCTATCGTAAATACAGCAAATGATAAACCTATAGAAAAAGTATTATATATAATAAATAATGTTTAATAAATAATATTTAATAAATAATATTTATAAATAATATTTATAAATAATATTTATAAATAATAATAAAAAAGAATTATATAAAAAAAATATCAATTCGAATATGAAATAATCAGAAAGATAAAAAACATAAACATAACAATATATATATATATTTACCTGCTAGATTCCAAGAGGCAATAGCATATCCAAACCATTCGATACATTCACCAAAATAATTAGCACCTGAAATATATTGAAATAATCCTTTTTGAGGTATCAAATATTCACCTTCAGAAGATTGTCTCAAAGAAATAAGTTCATTGTCAGAATATATATTTATAGTCATTCCAATAATGAATAAAAGAAATCCAAGAAGGAAACATATATCTTTAAACAATATATTTGACCATGGTGCACATGAAGTAATATAATAAGATGCTTGAATATATCCATTTAATAAACAGAAAGTGACTGCCATCAAAAATATTTCGGTTGGGACTCTGTGAGTACTTTTGATACGAAATGGATAAATAAATGATCTAAAGAAATACACAATTAAAAAAATATGAAAATATGAAACAATGTAAAGATGATGAAATACCTATTTACATAATGAGTCATGAACATAATGATCATAATACAACCATGAATATCAATACTATTTTCTATTATTCCATAAATTAGACCAAATAAAGGAATAAAGAATGAAGGACATTCTTGAAGAATCCATGACAATCTTGGACTTAAAGAACCTAAGTTGATATGACATTTTGATTCTGACATATTTGTATATCTTCCATACCATGCAGGAACGAAGAGAAGGATTAAAAATATAGGAATGGCTAGTCCAGTAAGTATCCAAGCAATATATGATGCAATTGTACAATCAAAAAAATACATTTATTCTAAAAAAATAGATATTGCTATTCGAAAGTGTTACTAATGTTGTCTAGAAATGATTTGTACTATCTATACAATGATTATCTCAAACTTGAATTTATAGGTTGAAAAAATAAAATTTGAGAATTCACTTGGACGAGAGATTGGATAATTGTAATAGTATTTTTAAACACAAATATTGTTTTCAATTATTTATTATCATAAAATAATCATATTACATTTATAAATAATATATTAGAATATGATTATGAAAAATAATACAGAAAATATAGTTATAAAAAAGCCATCATGGAAAAAGAAAAAAATAAATATATAAATAAAAAGTGAAAATATTAAATAACAAAAATAAAGATTGAAACTATTGTTTTTGAATAATATAATACAGAAATGTCAAAAAAAGGAAAAAATTAAAAAATTAAAAAAATTAAAAAAATAAAAAGCACAGTAAAAAAGAAGAAGAATTCATATAATAATAGAGTATTCATTATTTAATCAATAAAGAAAGTTTCATCTTCAATGACTGAAACAGAGAGTGTCGAAGAATCTAATTTCTGACGTTTTGCCTATATAATTGACATAATGTATAGATCACATTATTGAATATATATATATATACTGAAAATTCTTCTTCAATAGATTTTTCAACAGCAGTGAACTTTTCACGAATTCCATTCTAAGAAAATATATAAAAGATATGATAAAAGAATATATATCTCTATATAGAGTAATAATAATATATATACAGAATTGGATACAGCCTCAGGTAATTCTAATATATGTTTTAATGGTGATAATCCAAAAGAGATAGATTTATTGTTATTATTATATGTTGAAATAATAGAGGATTGTCTAATAGTATCTTGATTATTATTATTATTATCTGTATCTAATGTAGAACTTCTAGAAGAAGAAGAAGAAGAAGAGGAAGGTTCATGAAGAACAGTAGTAATTGTGTGTACATCTTTTGGATCTTTGGTCTTAATAAGAGATACTTTTGGAGATAATTCTGATAAACTACTCTCTATACTCATTTCACGATTATTATTATTATTATTATTATTATTATTATTATTATTATTATTATTATTATTATTATTATTATTATTATTATTATTATTATTATTATTATTATTATTATTATTATTATTATTATTATTATTATTATTAAAATTTAAGGGTATGGTGTTCTTTAGAGAGGAGAGAATAGTAGTACATTGTTCTGTAGTAGATGTAGTAGCAGACGATAATAATGAATTAATTGAAGATACCTATATAATAAATATACAATAACATATATAAATAAAAATAACAATTTACATTATAAAAAATAACAATAAACATAATAATAAATAATAATGAATTAACTATACTGTGTTAGTAAGAATTTGATTGGTTTGTTGTGAGGGTTTAAATGATGTTAATGATGGATAAATCGTATTATATATAGAATCCACCGATCGTAAGAGAGAATCGGAGGAAAGAGAAAGAGTAGAAGAGAGAGTAGACATAGTCTGTATATCTATATATATATATAAATGAAATGAAATAATATTCTAAAAAAATATATATAATCATTGAAATAAAATAGAAAACAGTGAAAAATTATTAATAATAATAAAGTAATAAAAAGGAATTATATTATATATACATTGTTGCTGGGAGTCGACAAACGTATTTTTTAGATCTTCATATATAGACATGTGCTTCTTCGAATGTTCTTTTATAAGGGAATCAATTGTTTCTGATAATGGAGATATTATCGTGGAAACCAATTGAGGTTTCTTTATATAAAAAGAATAGTATATAGATAAGTATTATAAATATTTATATATATAAAATACATTTTCTTCTAAAGATGAGGAGATATTTGATAATAATTGTGTTTTTGTGTCTGATGCAGATTTCAGATGATTGGATAAAGTCTCATGGTGAGTCATAATACTATTATGTAACCCTCCTAATGACTCTTGAATCACGTGCTCCCCCTCAATTGTGTTTCTATATAATTGTTGATCGTCTTCTGTTTGTTCTTTGAAATAATTATCTAATAATGATTGTATTGATTGATATAATAAAGGTAGCGATTCTTTCTTCTTTGTAGAATAAGCATTATAATTCGATGTCAATGATTGTTCATTAGAAAAAGATATAGAAGACTATATAATAATAATAATAATAATAATAATAATAATAAAGAATTTTTTTAATAATGATATATAATAAATAATTAGAATAATAAAATGATATATACACATTTAGTTATTGATTCTAATAAAGTGTCAAAAATATCGTTACATAACCGTGAATATTCTTCTGTTGTATCCTGTAGTTTTGATTGATAAGAATCAAGTTGTGTTTTTAGTGATTGAAAATATTTTTGAATCTATATAAATATTAATAAATAATGAAATGAATATTATATATACCGAATCTTCTTGGCTTTTTAATTGCGTCTCTATAGTATGTATGCAATTCCTCGCGGATATCGAAAGTGTATCTTTATATTCTTGATTCTGTATATCTATTTCTTTATATTTATGATCTAACTGTGTTGATAATTCTTTGTATTCTTCATTATAAGTGACTCGATCTCTATTATCAATAGTTTCACGTTGTTTTATTAAGTTATAAAGTGAATCTAATTGAGTCTTACAAGTTGTACAGAACTAGAGAAATATATATGATTATTATATAAATAATACAAAACATAAAGATAAGAATAAAGTAGATAAACTAGGTAATAAAATAAGTATGTATACATCTTTATATTGAGAGATATCGCTTTGTATTTCACTTGATAATTGAGATAAATACTTATTTTCATTAGTATATAGAGACTTGAGAATTGATTGAATAGATTGTGACCTATAAATGTTTATATATATATATATATATATTATATACGATTGTTCAATAGTGGACACAAGTTGTTGATTCATACTAATCTCCTTCTGTTTCTCTTTTGTTTTATTCTCTATATATATATTAATAATACTACAAAATAAAAACATAATAATAGAAAGCATATAAATAGTATTCATTTCTATTATATATATCACAAATAATAATAATAATGTATATATATAATAATGAATACCTATAACTTTATAGATTTCTTCGTTTCCCTTGGATATTTTCTGAATCATATCGACGCGTTCTTTGTCAACTATGGCAGCTATATATTTCTGAGCTTCTAACAACTTTTCTTTTGAAGATAATTCTGTTTCTAACGTTAATAAACGGTGATGTAAGTCACGTGATTCAGATTCTAATCGAATAATCGTTTCTTTATCTTCTTTTGATTTATTCTATGAATAGAGTTTATAAATATATGGATAGAAAGATAGAAATGGTTTAATAATAATAATAATAATAATAATAATAATAATAATAATAATAATAATAATAATAATAATAATAATAATAATAATAATAATAATAATAATAATAATATATAATCATACAAGTAGATTTTGATATTCTACATATCCAATATTAATATCCCCGTGGGACCAGCTTTGACATAATTTCTGTTTTAGTTCTTCGTTTTCAATTTGAAGTTCTTTAATGATACTAGCTTGTGTTATCTCCATATTTTTGGCAGGACGATTCTTTATATGTTTTGCACTATATATATATAGAAAGAGGTGTAATAAACATATAAAAAGAGGCGTAATATATATATAAATAATAAACATTAAAAATAATAAACATAATAAAAATAAAGATCAAAAAAAAAAAAGAAAAATAAACATTGAAAAAACACTATATAACTAGAAACTCGTAAATCAATATAAAAAGATACTTATAAGCATATTTGAGTGTATTATCTGTTTCTTCATAGCATAATAAGCTAGGACTACAAGTAGCAATCATCCACGTCTTTGCTTTCCCACCTAAACTTTCACGTAATAAATAAGTTAATTTACTATCTCGATAAGGTATATATTTATTATTCTCTACTAATGCCATAATAACACGTCCTAAAGCTAATAAACTTTGATTAATATTTCCCGCCTCTCTTGCCCGCTTATTTATAGCACCACTCTTACCAATACACTCACTTCCCGCCAAATCTACAAGATTTAATTTCCCATTACGTATATATTCATGTGCTCCTTCATAAACTATTAATTCAAGTGTTATCGAGAATATACAATGAGACCGACTATAGAGAAAGAAGATATATAGAAGAGATAATATATATATATATAGTTATAATTCTATTAAATACTTATAATATATTAAGAGATAAAATAAGTATAAAAAATTTAAAAATAAAATATAAAATAAAATATAATAAACATAATAAATATTTCTATACCTTGAATTCAAATTTAAGTTAGTTTCAGCTGTTTTTCGACGTTTTAAGGCTTTATTTAATATCTCAAAGATTTCATTTGTATTTTTTACTTCAATTTCAAGTTGATTTCTACAGTTATTTCCATTAGTACCATCTTCATGAATCTTTAATTTCTTTGAACTGTCTTCATCAAACAAATCATATAACTCCTTTATTAACAGTATATAATAAATAATAAATAAAATAAAATATAATATAATTAAATAAAGTTAAACAATAAATAAATAAATAAATAAATAAATAAATAAATAAATAAAAAACATTAAAGAATTAAATTATAATTAAAATAAAACATATACTTCATTATAAATTTCTAGAAATGAAATCTTAACATGATATTGTTTTGGATTAAAAACAGAGAGCTGCTGAAATATATAATTCACTGAACGAGGAATTATTCCATATTGACTTGGATCATCAAAATTACCTTCCATCGTATAGGTTTTTCCAGTGCCTGTTTGTCCATAGGCAAATATAGTACAATTATAGCCTAATAACATATCATCAATGACAGGTCTTGCTACTTTTTCAAATACTTCTTCTTGTTTTGTTGATGGAGCAAAAACCTATCATTATATAGAAAGAAATAAGATTATTATCACATGACTACATACGTTATCAAAGTCATATGTGACCGATTCACCCTTTCCAGGAACAGTAATGACTTCATTTGTGAATCTATTACACTTAAAAGGTGGGCCAGACGTCAGTGACTTTTCATCCTTCGTAAAAGGCCTACAAATGGAAACAAATAAACAACATCACATACCTAAAACGAACAGCAACTTGAATATTACTTTCAATCCTCTGTTCCTTCACGTTTTTCTCAACACTCATTTAAGTATATCAATAATATAGACGTCTTTTGAGGAATAGTAGTCGTTTAACAAAAATTTTAAATTTTTCTACTTACCAAACATTATTTCCCAAGATTAATTGAATAAACCATCTTCTTTCATATTGTTGTTTTCTTTATCTATTATTACTTTGATCGTATTTATTTTATTTTATATATTATTACATAAAAATAATTAGATTGATATTCTACTTATTCCTATATTCCTTATTCTATTTACAAATATCTTAAATGGAAGCTGTTGCCAAAATATTAAGAAGTAATCGTCCATCTAACAACTCGTTGAAGAATCTGACTAATTTTAACAAACGTATTGCTAAAAAACCTGTTGTGATGTCACCATTAGCCTATAAACAAGGCGATCAACTTCCTTTTTCAGTCACAAGAACTAAGTTATCAAAGAATCTTCCAGTTTACACAGAAATCCATAATCCTGGTATTCACAACACTATTGTTAGAAGAATTAGAGGTGATCCTATTATTTTGGCTCAAGAATTAAAGAAAGTTTGTGAAGGTGCAGAAGTTCAAGTGCGAAAGGGAAGCTTAGAAGTGAATGGATCTTTTAATCATGAAATCAGAAAGTACTTGGAAGATCTTGGCTTCTAATAAAGCTATATAAATATATTTATTATATTCTTTTCTTCTTTTTTATCACGATTCATTACTTGGGTATTATATTAATTATAAAATTGTTTATACATGTTTTGTCTTTTAAGATAACAAAAATAACAACAATAATTAGGAAAAAAATATATCAATAAAAACGATATATGCTGAAACATGAAACCATTTAAAAAAGAGAAAAAAGTAAACTAATAATTCTTAATATTACTTGTATATAAGAATTTCGATATTATATTGAATAGCTTGAATTACAAGATTTTATAAAAATTAAATGAAAAAGTGAAAAGAATGAGAAAATATTTAAAAAAAAAAATACATATTATTAAAGGAAAAGTGACATAAAAAGTCATATATATATATATATAAATTAATTATTTATATCGTCTTCTCGTGTTTCTGATGTTTGGAGAGTAATTTCGTTCTCTGCAGAAAGAGTATCCACATCATATATAGATAAATTCGCTATTTGATTTGAAGGAATAACAAGGTATTTATCGTACGGAGGTGATACTCGCTTTGAAAGAGATCTCTATATATATACATATAATATATATATAATAAGGATATACTTTGATATATAAATTAATATTAAAAATAATAAATAGCAAAGAAATGAGAGTTCAAAAAAAAAAAACAGAAAAAAACAATAATACTTCAATAACAGGGTTTTTCAAGACATAATGCATTTCATCAATATGTATTGTATGCAGTTGACCTCTATAAACAGTTCCATCAATTGTCTATATAAGATATATGTGAAAAAACAAAACAAATTGTTATATAAAATGAAAAAAGAGTATAAAAAATACTTTTATTCTAACGATTTTGTCTACCATCTCATGGAAGAGAATATATAAATGTGCTTGATTCAATTCTTGTACTATTCAACAATAATTTGGAAAAAAACATATTAAATTACATTGTTTAGATTTGTTACAACTCTCACTGTCTTCCATTTTTCAAAATATACTTAGTAAAACTATAGATAATGAATAGAAGCGAGAAACAACAAACTTAAAAAAAAAGAAAACAATCGTTTTTTCAAGATTATTTCTCAAAATGATGTCTATAAAAAAATCATGATTTATTATGAATTAATTGGGAATTTCTGTAAAAACTCGCAATTAGTCGGTACATTGTTCAATTCTTTAATTAAAAGAAAAGAGTTACTTCTGTTTTTCATTGAACATCTTCATTTTATTTTCCAAGTATTTGGTTAATATATAATATCGAGTACTCTTAGTCTCTTTTGATTTTTGTTATTTATCGATATGTTTCCCGGTAGTAGACCTGATATGAGTATTTTTCTTATTTACTTTTCCATTTCACTTTGGCTACTATATTTTTAATATTTAGCTCAAGGACAAAACCTTCAGGCATACTTTTATGGGATGAACCTATTTCATCCAGATGAAATTGATGCTTGGCTCAGTTTACCTGAAAAATGAAGAGCTTTATACTAGACTTATTACAGATATGGATGAATTCTATGCATCTTTTGTAAATAGTGGATATGGCAAACGTAAGTATAAGCATTGGGAAGATCAAAATAAATGGAAAGATAGTAATAAGAGAGATAATGGTGATTCTAAATTTTCAAAGAATGGAAAGAAAGGTGATTCTAAGAGATTTGACAATAAATCTAAAGCTGACACGAAACAGAATAAGAAATATAAGAATGATGAAGATGATGATGATTTATATTCAAATAGTAAAGTTATATCTATTATTAAGGATGTATTATTAGAAAAGAATACCAATTCTAATAAGAAGAATACAAAGTCAAATAATTCTAATATTCCTATTCCTGCTGGATATCCTTCTTTTCCTTCAAATCCTATGAATATGAATAATAATAATTCTATTCCTGCATATCCTTCTTTTCCTTCAAATCCTATGAATAATAATAATAATAATAATAATAATAATAATATGAATAATAATAATTCTATGACTCTTCCTCCTCTTGGTTATCCTCGTATTAATAATTCAAATCCTGTTAATACATCTATACCTTTTAATAATAGTATTAATCAAAAGAATAATATGGCTTCTTCTACTACTACTCTTTCTAAATCTGTACCTATTTCACAAGTACCTTCAACTACTCTTGGTTCTCTTCTTAAAAGTAAACAACAACAAAATAAACAAAAAAATAATTCAACTGCTTCTAATCCTAATTCTCGTATTTCTACTAGTTCTGTAAATAATAATAATAATAATAATAATAATAATAATAATAATAATAAGATTAATAATAATAATAAGATTAATAATAATAATGCTAATAATAATAAACAAGATAATTCTAAACAAGGTTCATTACCCTTTTTAAATCAATCGAATCTCTCTCGTTTCTTGACTACTTTAGATGCTAAACAAGGTGCTCAACAAAGTAATAATAAAAATGCTACTAGTAATAATAATAAAAACAGTAATAAACCTAATGCTAATAATAATAATACCAATAATAATAATGACAATAATGCTTCAAATGCGAATGTTACTCCAAGTAAATCATTAAAAGATCGTTTTATACTTCAACAACCTCCTACTCTTCATACTTCTTCTTCTTCTTCTCCTCTCCCTGCTATTCCTATGGATAATAATCATATTACTAACGTTGCTACTACTCCATCTCTATCTAAACAAAATAATATACCTATTCTTTCAAATAAACAATCGTTTTCTACATCTCAACAAACACCTTCTTTTAATCCACGTCTTGCTGCTATTATTGCCAATTGTCAAAAGAAGAATAGTGAATCAAGTGACGCTAATTCTCCTATAGCTCCTGTTGCACCTGTTGCACCTGTTGCACCTGTTGCACCTGTTGCACCTGTTGCACCTGTTGCACCTGTTGCTCCTATGGCTCCTATGGCTCCTATGGCACCTACTGCTCCTACTGCTCCTATGGCTCCTAATGTTTTCTATCCTCCTGTAATGGATACTATTCCTTCTCATTCTATGAATCCTTTAGAAACACTTCCAAATCAACCTATAACTCCTCCTTCTCCTCCTCTTCCTCCTTCCTTAGTTACTCCTACTCAATCTATACATAATACTCCTAATCAATCTATACATAATACTCCTAATCAATCTAATATAACTATATTAGAAATGAGTCAACAAATGAATTCTTCATTAGTATCACCTAATTCCTCTTCTTCTTCTTTATTTGCTTCTCCTTCATCATCAATAACTCCTTCTATTACTACTCCAAAATTAAATTTATCATCCTCATTACTCACATTACCTACATTACCTAAAATACAAAATAATATATGTATAAAATGTAATAAACATTTCGATATAAATAGTAGCGAAATATTTAATATTGGTTGTTCTAAACAACATAAGATATGTAATGTATGTTTTATGGAATTATTTAATGATAGTATTGAACATCAACAACTTATATACTGCTTAGATAAGTCTTGCCATTATTGTATAAATTCAGAAACAGTAAGAACTATTTTAAGTTCATTATATCCTAGTAATAATATTGATGAATATGTTAATGTTTATAATACTATATATCAATGTAGTATTCCTCCTACAGTATCTACTCCTTCTATTCCTCCTACAGTAGTATCTTCTTCAATGATGACACCTCCACCTCCATCTATTCCTACTGATAATAATAATAATATGAATAATAATAATATGAATAATAATAATATGAATAATAATAATATGAATAATAATAATATGAATAATAATAATATGAATAATAATAATATGAATAATAATAATATGAATAATACTAATAATACTAATAATAATAATAATATCATAGATAATACTAATAATACTAATAATAATACTAATAATACTAATACTAATACTAATGATGAAGATGATTTATATGGATGTGTTTCTGAATCAGTTGTTTCTCCTTCTGTTCCTATAACTACTACAACTACTACTACTATTTCTTATCAATATGCATATACTTGTGTAAATCCTCAATGCCATAATCTTATATCTATTAATGAACAGGATGTAATTCATGCTATTTCTATTACTTGTTCTAAATGTCATATTAACTTTTGTTCTCATTGTCAATCAAGTCCTTCTCATACTCCTTTTAGTTGTGATTTGAATATAATGAATCGTATTTATTGGTTATTATGGTCTATTCAAGGTAGAAGAGATCGACTTATAAGTCGAGGGGTTTCTAAAGCTAAAGTACAACAACTTACTGAAAACCCAGAATATTTAAATATGGTTACAGAATCAAAACAATTATTAGAACGTGTTGTTGAATATGAATTATATTGCCAACAAAATATGAAATGCTGTCCAAAATGTCATCGTAAACAAGTGAATAATAATAATTTACTTGCTGTTATGTGTGGAATTGAAGATAAATCTACAAATATGATTATAAATGGTTGTGGTACTAAATTTACTTGGAAATCTGCTGAATATTATAAGTCACCCTTAACTATTAATAATAAAACTAAACAAGTTGAGAATACTATTCCAAATATTGATCCTAACCAAGAACATAATCATGAATTTAAATGCTCTTTTTGTCAAAAGAGTAAATCTTTAGATAAACAATATATTCGTGGTTATCGTTTCAAATGTTTAACTTGTTCGAATTTCTATATATGTGAATCTTGTGATGCCACAAAGAGAATTCAACATTTTAATGGACAACATATATTTGAAATTATTACTGATCTTGATGAAGCATAATAGAATTAAATTATAATAACAAGAAATAATATTATACATACATATATATTTATATATTTATTTTTATTATTCTATATGTAATATTTTTTAAACTTTTTATTTATGTTTATATATATATATATTAATATTCTTTATATAATCTTTAAATGGATTTGATATTATACTTTATCATTTTTTATTATCATATAATAATGCAATATCATTATAGATAGTTTAACATTATTTAGTATACTTCATATCTATTTTAAAGATATATATTTATATTTATATGTTTTTTTAAGAGTTATAACTCAATTTATTATTTTAGTTTGGTTTATAATTAAATGAAATTTTTTTTTTGTAATATAAAAGAAATTAAAAAGAATTTATAAATAAACTTTTAGAGAATAAACAAACAAATAATATCATATTTTATAACTAGAATAGATATATATACACAAAATGATATTATTAGTTAATCAAACATATATATGATGATATATATATATGCATGGATTAAAATAAAATACCAGAAAATAATAATATATAATATTTGAATGAATGAAATATTATATATAATAGATACATTTTTGCTTCACAATACAAAAGTAATATAAATATAGTTTAAAATAATAATGTTATATAAATTATTTATATATTAAAAATGTAGTTATATGACAAATATTAATATATGAATATGAATATGAATATAATAAATATAAAAACAAATATAATTAAATATAAAAATAAATATAATAAAAAATATAATTAAATAAAAATAAATATAATTAAATATAAAAAAATGATTAAATATAAAAATAAAAGTATTTTTACATGGGTACAACTCGTGGTTCATTTAATTTTCTGTGAATTGGATGATGGCGGTAACAGAAAGGAGGGCAACTCCACCATATTTGATATCCACATATGCAAATAACCATGAATATAATGAATATACATAAAAGAGTAATACTACAAAGTATAGTAAAAATAATATCTTGTTGAGAACCATCAATAATAATAATATCATTTGAATATATATATGCATATGTAATAGCAGTAAGTGAAGATATAGTACTATGATGTAATGCATTTAATAAACTATCAGAAGTAGTTTCTATATAATCTTTTAATATAGTAAATATATTCTCTGCTTCTTTATATTCTGTTTTGATTAATAAACGTATTGAAACTACTTTATCCCTTATAGAGAGAATAGACAATATATATACATTATCTATAGATATATAATAATCATATAAATAAGTAGCTAGAAGAAGTCGAAAAGACTCATAAGTATAAGGATCTTCAAAAGAAGTCTTATTAATATTTTCTAAAATTAAAGTTATATAAAGGAAACTATGAGAAATATCAGGTTTTGTTTCTTCTTCTTCTTCATAGAAATGACAGTAATATGTATATATATCTGACCATATCATTTCATGATTTGAATGTTCAATACATTTACGAGTCATAACTCCTTTTTGATTATTTCCACAAAATAAATATACTGTTTCATCTTTTGCAGTAGATTTCCATAAACCATCTTCTTTACAATAATATGTATGTATATTAATATATAAAGTAGCATTTGATTGACCTGCAGGATTGGATATAATTACTATATATCGGTCATTCACTAATTCTACTGGTGTACCATATATTAGTCCATTCTCATTATTAATCTTTATATTATTAGGAAGAGAAGGAATTGTATAAATAGGATATAATTCAGCACCAAATAGATCAGGCTGAAGAGGGATGAAACTACTTCCTTTATCAACATTAATATAACTAGGTGAATATGAAATAGTTGGTTTTAATAATGTGCAATTATTAATAATAGATGACCATACAGGAGGATGAGTAGGAATACAATAGCGATATATACTTCCTAAATAATAATTTACATTTTGACAATTTTTATGTATATAATGATTAGGAAGGGTTTGTTTCCATTCATCTTCTGTATCACAATATATACTCTCTATAGAAATATTTATAGAAGTAGAAATATTCCCATAAATATTTGAAGCTATTATAGTATAAGTTTGCATAGAAGAAGCTTCAGTAGGAACACCAAATAATGTATTATTTGATAGTATAGTTAATCCATAAGGAAGAGAAGGAAGAATAGTAAAATATATTTCTGTTCCATTTAATGTAAAAGGAATATTCACTTGTATATATGTATAAAAAATATAAGTATTTTGATTAAAATGGAAATTTGAAGGTATTGCATATTCACAATAATCTTCTTCTTCTTCAAATCGTCCATAACGGCATAATCTTCTTTTTATTCCAATAGAATAATCATCACATTGTTTATAACTATATGTATTTTCATAAGCATAAGAATAATCAGGAGAAGGAGGAGAACATAAATGACTTTGAGAAAATAAATAAAAACTTATAGTACTTAAATGTATACCTGATGAACATTGTTGTATATGATTGTTCTCATCAATATAATAATCATCATCTAATAAATTATATGATTTATTATTATTATTATTATACTTATTATTATACTTATTATTAATATCATTATTATTATTATTATTATTATTAATATCATTATCATCATGAATTGGTATTTCTAAACTAGTTTCATTACATTTAATAATATGAATTCTATATTTATGGAAAGGATATGAATTATAGAAATAAAAATATTTTGTTTGATTATATTCTGTCCAATGTTCATTTATAGCTACATGTAATAATATCCACTCATTCTCTATATTATTATTATCATCTTCATTATTATTATTATTATTCTTATCATCTTCATTATTATTATATACTTTACGTTTCATTCCTTCTAATTTCCAGCTAGTAGGATGACGTGTATTACAATTATTAGTGTTTCGAATACTATAACCATTAATAGTTTCATAACGATCTTCAGTATATTCCCATTCAAATATTGAATCATAACAAGTATCAAATGTATTCATAATTAAAGAATTATTTTGATTAAATAGATTTGAAAGAGGATAAGAAGGATCTTCATTTCGATTACTTGATATATTTCCTGTAAATATCATTAAAGTTTTATTAGGTATATAATTAGCATCAACATCAAATGTATTTGCAAAAGGAGCTGTATTATAAATATGATTCTCTACAGCTAAAGTATTATGAATATTTAATAAATGATGATTAATTAACGATATACTAAAAGAAGCATAAGGTTTTGAAAAAGGTTGAAGAGCTGTTTGAGATGCGTTTAATGGACCCTCAGGTAGATTAATTCGATAGAATTCTATACCATTTATATAGACTATACTTCCTCCAGGAGTATAAATAATAATATTTAATCCAGCAGTATTATCATAATATTGTAATATAAATGTAGTTCTATAATATTGAGTTTTTGTTCTATAAGAAGGTAATCTCTTTGAATATACAGTACTCCATGATTGATCATTATATTCTGGTATATACCATTCTATAGGAGTATTATTATCTGTAAAATAAGCTTTCCAAGAAGCTGTTTTGGGTTGATATATACTACCTACTTGAAGTGTATGAGACACAAAGGAAGAAGAAGCAGAAAAAGTATAATGATAAAAATCAGAATCATTATTAATATATATATAATAATGATTATTAGCCCATTCTATATCATGTATTTTTTCGAATTGAAAAATAAATACTTGTGGAGAATAACAGAGTGAAATTGTATTATTTTGATTATATACTTGTATTCCTTTATTATATAATATAGTATTATTTTCATCTCTTAATGTGAATATAAGTTCATAAGGAATAGTTGAAGGTGTAAATAGAATGGCGAATGAAGTTCTTGAATAAGGACATGATGTTGATAATAATTTTAAATTTAATGTTTTTTGTTCATTATATAGAGTAATACCTGTAATAGTAGTATTAAGAAAGAATGAATATGGAGTAATACCATGTATACTTCCATCATTACTACTAAAGGAGAGATAAGAAGGAAGATTTGAATCAATATTTAATGAATAATAATAAGGTGAATTGATTATATAAGCAGGAAATTCACAATTATCAAATAATTGAAGTTCACCTGGATATGTTCTCATTTGAGGTATAGTAAGAGATGATATATCTTCCATATAAAAGGTAATATCAGATAAAGAATAAATTTTAAATGTAGAATTATAATTTTTATGAAATTCTAATGTATATGTAGTATATATATTATTATGAGGTAATAAATAAAAACAATATTCTTCTTGCCTTTTTTTCCATATAATAGATTTTACAGTAGATAAAAGATCAGTTTTTCCTTGATAAGTTCTGCCATATAAAGACCATTGTATTGGGTCATAATTCATCGAATTCGGACTATTCATCATACAATATTTATTAAATAGAAAAGTAGGATTATTAAGAAAAGAGAAAATTAATATAGGATCTTTTTCTAATAATGTAGTTTTCCAATAAGTATCACGATTATTATCCATAAGATTCTCTATAGAATGCGTTGATTCAACATTACTATTTATTTTTGTATCTATTTCTAAAGGTAAAGAAGATTCGTTTAGAAAATGAAAATAAGAATCAAATATTAATGAATATTCATTAGTACTATCACGATAAAACATAATTGCTATAGTAACTTCTTTAGAATTCATAAAATATGTATTATTTCCATTTATAGTATGCCAAACTGGATATAAAGACTCTTCGGGAGTAGGTAAAGATACATATTTATAGGGAGATGCATTCGTTGTATTATTATTATTATTATTATTATTATTATTATTATTATTATTATTATTATTATTATTATTATTATTATTATTATTATTATTATTATATTTCATTTTACTTGATATATCAATATTATTAAAATATTCTTTTCCATTTAAATAGATTATATAATAATATTCTTTTGAAGCATAAAAAGAAAAAGTCCAACTTGAATATTGAGTAGAGTTTAAAGCAGTAAATTGATTTCGAAATGCTATTATATTACTTGTTATTCGAGGATAAATAGAAGTAATATATTCATCCCAATATTTAGGAATATAAGTATCAAGCATCCAGTCTTCATCTTTTGGTTGAGAAGTAATATATTTCCAAGTAGAATGAAAAGGTAAATCAAAATTAGTATTAAGAATATAAGTAGCTTCCATTTTATTAACTAATGTAAATGAATGTAATAAAATAGATACATTATCTTCAAATATTAAATACATATATAAATAAGAACCAGGTCTCCAACCAGTTTCTTTATCACTTGATAAAACCATTTTTTGTAAACCTGTTTCTATACATGCATATTGTATATTATTAGACTCTATTTTTCCTCCTTGTTGATATAATAATAACGCTCCTTTATCACTTAAAAACTGAAACATCTCATCTTTATTAGGAATTAATGTATGCTTTTCTATTTTTATTAGTTTATATCGTTCTGTTATACAACCTTGTATTGTTATATTTAATGTAAATGTATATAATTCATCTGTTTCTATATGTCTACAGGAAAGTGTATATATTTGAGAAAATTGTTTACTTGATTGACCATATAAACGGCCATTAGAATATGTTAAATATATGCCTTCAGGAAATATAGGTACAGATAAGAAATGATGATATAATGTAAAAATAGGATAATAATCAAATGATACATATGAATATATATGAAGAGAAGAAAATGAATATAAAGTGGGATTGTTTAAATAGAGTTGTTTAGAAGGAGAAGAAGAAATAGAAGAAATAATAGAAGGAGAAATAATAGGAGAAGAAATAAGAGAAGAAGGAGAAATAATAGAAGGAGAATATTTATTCTTGTCTATAACAGAGATATTTTGTGATATATATTTATTAGTTTTATATAATAGAGAAGAAATATTTGTTGTATTTTGTGATTGAAGAATAAACGATATGGCACAATTATAAGTTATATATATAGTAAATTCAAATGGAATAGTGACACGAACTATAAAAATATATATAAGAAATGATTATTCGATATATATACATGTTGTATATATTTGAAATTGATTGAAAATATGTAAATGATGTTTATTTGATATATGAATAAATAGTTTATTATTATTTGGATCAGATTCTAAATGAGAATATAATAAAATATTATTCTTTGTATCTATTCCATATATAGAAAAAGGAAAAGAAGAAGAAAATGAAAGATATTGTGGACTTATCCATCTATATATATATATATAATGATGAAAAATTAGTCATTAATGGAATATACATGTTATTTAATAATGTGATTGTATATATATATTTTGAAGATTTATTTTGTAATTTTATAGTATATGGATGAATAAGAAATGTATCTTCTATATATATATATATATAATTCTTAAACAATAAAAAAAAAAATATATATATATATACTATTTGAAATCACTGAAAGGGAGAGACCATTTGTATTTTGTATTCTATTTTTAGGAACCAATGAAAATATATTTATTAAAGTTGGTATCCAATGAGCCGAAATATATAGAGATGATCTAATATATATATATGTAATTAAAGAAAAAAGAAAGATAAACATATATATATATATACAAAAATTTATTCATATTATTGTTTGATGAGAGTGATCTATACATTTAAAGTATAAGAATACGAGTATATATATAATAATATACAGGATCATCGAATGATTTTCAGAATTAAAATTAAAAAACATAGGAAATGATGAATTAATAGAATATATAAATAGATCAGTAGTATCGTATTTTGAGGAAAAAGGAGAATTATACATATAAATAGAATAATTATTGTGATTCATGGTATTTCGCAAATCATTGGATATTAGAGAATAATATTCCTTGTTTTCTGACAATAAAGAAGGAGGAATCAAATCTGGATAATAGTCATACGAATTCTTAAATAATTTTTGTAAATTCACTTTATAAATAAAATAACAAGTTGGAGCTAAAAAAATAAATAAAATATACAGTGAAAAATAATAGAGTAAGAATCATCATCTTTGAATAATGTAGGGACAATTCTTTGAAATGATACATAACGATAAACAACATAGATCGGACATTCTGAGACCAAATATGAATGTTCACAAGACCTAGAAACACTATTGACATATTACAAATCTTTTATATACTTTATTGTACATGAGATCAAGTAGTCAGTATCGTTTTCAACATGTAGAGATAGATTTAAATAGTTATGACGAATTTCGAACGAGGAAGATCCAACAATAGTGTGTGTATTGTTTGTCTCATGTATAACACTGCAGTCAGAATGATCTAAATATTCATTACATTTTGTTATTAGAGAAATATTTGATGAAGAAACACAAATGTGTATGAAACCTAAAAAAATGTGAATATAAACAAATAACGTTCTTTCAATGAAATCAAATACATATTAAGAAAATAGAATAACTTAATTGTGACTTCATTAAGGTGATGAACATGTAATAAACCTCAATAAACCATTTCATGATGAAGCTAGAAACAAAACGAATTTGAAGTACTAAAAAAATAAACCACACGATAGTTTAGCGTTCGCCATAGGCTACCCAGGGTAGGGACTCTACCCCAGACAATTTTTATCCTACGCCTTGAGCCGCCAGAAGTACCCTTAAAACTGGCTCTTTTGGGAATTCTGTACCCCAGCAGAGTCTTCGTGGCGAACCCTGCCGATAGTTGGATCTTTTTCAAAATTCTTTTTCTTATGGTTATGTGTATTTACGATATTGTTCAAGTGTATCAGCATGCAATTATGTTGCCTAGAAGATGTCTGACTGTACATAAGACTAAATGTGGTTCATAACAGTTGTTAAGAATTAGTGTGATTCATTAATATGTTCTTTTACCATTTACAGGCACTCACTTGTGGAGTGAACTATTGTAAACTTGGTATGAACGTTCCAATGGCATATTGATACTGTTTAAGGAAGATACGAGGATCTGCTATTTTTATTGCTATTCTTTGCTTTTCGGTTGAGATTTAATGCATAATCAATAATATTTAGAATGGCTATAAATGATCCTTTTTTTTTGCTTCTACACATAATAAATTAGATCAATAAAAAAAATTCATTGGAATTATTCACCGAAAAAGATGAATGAAACAGTGAAAATATGAACAAAGGGATATAATTGTAATCAACCGTGTTATACTAGTGATACTAATGTTTATATATAGTTATTTCATAATACATTATATTCGTCACTTTTTATTTGATAACATTTAAGATTTTATTCGTTTTTGAAAAGAATTATTTTAAAAAATTTATTTATTTTGCTATTTTCTTGTATTATCTTTCTTTATATTATCCTCTAGATCTATCTAAAGGCGTATCTGATTCATAGACATTACAAATCAAGTGTAAAACAAAAATATAAGGTAATATATAATATATATTTTATTTAAAAAAAAAAATAAAAAAGAAACGCCTGATAGGGGGATCGAACCCCAAGTGTTAGCCAATTAAAGTAACCATTTGTACCAGAGAGAACGGTACACAAACAGAAAAAGAACATAAAAAAATTAAAATAAATTTAAAATATCATTTAATAACTTTTGTTCATTTTGTTTTGTTTAAGTATGTTTTACCACGGGGATATCACAACACATGTATTTCATATGCACCTTAAAATAACCAATAGGACTCTCTGAATGGGATTTGTGTACTGATACCAGATCTAGTAACACAATTTTAACACCTCCCAAGCATTTCTGGGATATAGCTGATGTATAGGTACAATATACCTTTCATATCACGACTATATATATGTAATTAATATAATTTAATTGATTTAATTAATATTAAAGGTTAATAAGTAGTAGAATAATTTTTTAAGTAATATTTTTAAGATAAGAGTTTAATAAATAGTAAGTAAGAGAAAAAGAGAAAATTCAATCTATAAATATATAGATATTCAATCAGAGCTGATTATAAATTCAATCAGTATAAATAAGTTTTCATTAAATAGAATTAGAATAAGATATAAAGAAAAGATTTCAATAAAAAGATATATATAAAAAGTAGTAAATTATAAAATCAAGTAAAAGTAATATATCCAATATAATATATAGAGGATAGGGAGTAGATATATATAGTAAGTATAATATAAAGTAGAATTATTAATATAATATCCATTGTAATATGTAGAGGATAAGTAGTAGATAAATTTCATCAATATAGTATAAGTAGAAGTAGTATATTCAATATAGTATATGGAGGATGAATAGAAGTATTATAGAGGATAATTAGTAGTATATATTATTCCATATAGTAATATATATTATTCAATATTTCGTTGAGTTAGTTCAATATGAGCAGCAGAAGAATGTAGTCTAGAAATATTTTTTGTAATTAGTCTAGAATCAGAAAGAGATAGTCTCCAATACTTATAGGCCCATTCTAAGACTATATCATTAATTTTTGATATTAAAAAGTATAAGTATCTTCCTTTGAGTTTTGAGACTTGAGATATATTATGAATAGTAGATTCAGGAATTGTCCCAGAGGCACCAAGTATAACAGTATAGTAGGAGATTTGTTTATTAGGGAAATCATGTTGTAATTTTTGTATAGCTTCATCATATGAATGATCTTTAGTATGTTTCATTTCTAAGATAGTATCACGAGTTCCATCTACTTGTTCATAAGTAACACCAATTTCTACCATTCTTATTTCTTTCTCACTTGTAATTATAATATCTGGACGACGATTAGCCCATTCCTCTTTATTCTTACCATCATATAGAATAGTATTCATTGATTTTTCTTGATTGACTTTATAAATAGTATAAGGAAGAGCTTTTGCCAAAGATCTAGTTAAACATTCTCGTATTTCATTATGTCTTTTGCTAATCAGATCGTGTCCATTTTCATTTCTAGAGATTCTAGCACAAGTAGTCATGATGTGTGTTTGACTATGTATTCTTGATTCATTTTTAGTTTTCAAACAATAAGGACATAAAGCGACAGTATCATGTAGAGTAGGTTTCTTTCCTTTCGGATCTTGTCTTCTATAAGCCATCTCACCAGTATATAGGGTTCTCATTCGAAGATTCAATAAGGCACAGTATTTTGAAGGATTAATATGTTTTGTTTTGTATATCCATTTGTTACACGATATATTATTATTCAAATATTTAGTATATTGCAAATAGGAGTATTCTTTCAGCATAGAAGCATGTCTTATTTTCAAAGATTCATTTAATAATTTACACATCTTACGTTTCACATCTTTCGCTTCTATAAATTTCGATATACTATTATCAGTACTTCTTATTCTTATTCCAGCTCCATTTTTCGGATTATTTTCATAGTAACATATGTCCATGTTTAAAGCAACTATAGCATCAATTGCTTTTCTTATATAAGGGAAGGGATGGTTCAGTGTAGTAAAGTCTATATCTAGAGGAATAATAGTATTATTTTCTTTCTTTGCTTTTAAGGGTTTGTTAATATTGTTGATAGATAGATTAAAGAATACCAAATCTTTCTTTCTAGTTTCAGGGATTTCAGTAGGAATATGGCCTCTCATATAGTTTATTGGATCATTAATCACATATAGAGAATTTTGTAGAGTAGTATATCTAAGAGCATAATATAAAGTATTTCTAATATTTATATCATTTGAATTAGCCATTCTTACCAGTAGAGAAGCTTTACCAATATAGTACCTATCTAACAACGAAGTAACACCAAGTCCACCATCTCGTATTGAAGTGCTATAAAAGTCTTTAGGCCAGACAGAAGAACATCCATTCCAATTCTTAACATTATTTCTTATTAGTACATCCAGTTCTTTTATTTTAAGTATATTAGTATCACCATTTCTAGCCAAGAATTCAATACAAGGAATAATATATTGACGAAGAGTTATTAATTTTTGATGAGGACTAATAGGAATAGTATTTAAAGAATTTATTTTTTCTTTGATTTCATCTAACGTATTCACCCAGAATTCTCTTCGTTTAGTAATGGATTCACCCATAGGACATCCTAAATATCTTTGGATTTCAGTATCTTTAAGTAGAGTAATCACTTCATTATTATAAGTAGGAGGAGGAGGAGTATACGTAAGTTTTCTATTTCCATCATTGGAATATTTCATCGCTAAACACTTACATTTATTAACCGATAGTTTCATATGATATATATTAAGTATTTCTTTTACCTTTCCTAAAAGAACTTCCGTATCTTCTTTATTGTTAGCTAGCAGGACGATATCATCTGCATAAGCATAAGCATTACTTTCTGATATAACAATAGGATTATTAGGAGTAGTGTTATCTTTAATATTCATCATCATGGCTTGATTATTGTTCAGGTAATTCAATAAAGGATTAAGTATAATATTGAATAGAAGAGGAGATAGGGGATCACCTTGTCTTATTCCACGCTTTAAGTATATAGGATCTGTATATGAATTTTTGGTTAATCTTATAACAGTATTAGCAGAAGAGTATAAGGATAGAATAATATTTCTGAAGTCTATAGGGAAGTTCATATATTGAAGAATTTGATGCATTAATCTTTGAGGTACCGTATCATAGGCCTTCTCCAAGTCGAGGAAAGTAAAATAGGCAGCAGTTTTAGCTCTTCTAGATAGTTTAAAGTTAGCTATGTAGTTTTGTAGTATGAAATTAAGTTCTTCACAACCAGGTATTCCAGATATAAATCCTTTTTGATATTTTGACATAAAGTTTTGTTTATTGTTTAGTTCATTCATGTAGGTAACCATTATAGAAGAAAGTATTTTTGATTCAGTATTTTGTAAAGCCAAAGGTCTCCAGTTTCCTAAGCTACTAGGATCCGATTTATTTTTGTCTAGTAGGCAAGTGATAGAGGAACTCCAAGATTTTAGAGTAATACCATTCGAACGACATATTTCTAATATATAAGCCAATAGAGAACAAGCAGAAGAGGAGTATTTGTAAACTTCATAAGGGAGACCATTAGGACCAGGAGTACTGTTATTTGGTAAAAATTTTAATGCATGTCTAATTCTTTCATAGGTTATCTTATTAAGGGCAGGAGGATTTAGTAATTGTTTAGTATTTGATTTTATAATATCTGGAAGTAATATATTATCTGAAGTTTCTTGTGAATCATATAGTTTCGTAAATTGTTCTTGTAAATCCTTAGAAGGTATTTCACAATATCTAGGAGTAGTTTTAGAGAATACTTTACTTCTTAAGAAAGCTTTAGTATTCTTATCAAATTCGGATTGTATTTTCTTAGCATCATTAATAGAAGTAATTCTTATTTTAGCTTCTTTAAGTTGGTTAATATTCCATAAGCATGATTCTATCTCATTCATTATAAGATTTAATATCTCTTTCCATTGTTCTAGAGTAAGTAGAGGAGTATTATTATTTTCATTATCTTTCTGTAAGATATTTAATATATTTATTTTTAATTCTTCATCTTCATCAAAGAGTGTAATAGATTGTAGTTTATTTTTCCAATTAAGGATAGACTCAGAAAGAGTAGAAGAGATAGTATAGGATTCAGTTTCAGGAATATTAGGTAATATAGTATGATTCAAATCGTATTTTAGAGTATCTAGATTACTTTTTAGATTATTATAGTATTTCTTTAAAGCTTCAATTTCATTATCCGTAGATTTTCTGAAAGGATTATTATCAAAGAAATCATCATTCGTTTGTTTGAAATTATTATTCATATGTATAGTGTTAGTATTATTAGTAGGAGTAGTAGTAGTAGGAGGAGGGGAAGTAGTAGGAGGAGAAGCAGTAGAAGGAGAAGTAGTATCAGTAGAGGGAGTAGTACCATTTATAGTAGTAGATCGATTAGTAGTAGTAGTAGTAGAAGGACTTAAATCCATATAGTTCTTATATTTTTTATTCTTTTTATATTTGTTTTTATTACTATAATTGTTTATAGGATGATTATAATTATTCTTTCTTCTATTATATCTATGTTGATTATAATCATGATTATTTCCAGGAATATTTTGAGTATCATATCGATTTTGAGTATTCCCATGATTATTCTGAGAAATATCATGAGTATTCATAGCATCCGTATTATTAGTAGTATTCTGAAGATTATTAGGAGAAGAACCAGTATAGTTTTGATTTTGACCATAACCGCGATTATTTTGAGAAATATCATGCATATCCATATACTTCTTTCTATATTGATTATTCTTTCTAGTATATGTTTTCTTTAAGTTTCTATATTGGTTATTTGATCTATATGAATTGCTATTTCTATTTTTTCCAGCATAAGAATATTTATTTGAAGAATTCTTATCATTATAGTTATTCCTTTGAGAAGGAGAATAACTATTATTCTTTCTGTATATAGTATTATATTTCTTAATAGAACTGTTGTTATTGAGATTATTATTACGCCAAGATCTATAAGTAGGAGTAGAATTATTATATATCCAATTATAGAGTTCATTTTGAATATAATCACATATATTATTGAAGGAATTAATCATTTCGTTATTCATCTGTATAGTATTCGATTCATCAGAGGAGTTAGGGAAAGGAGTAACAAGAGGTATGAGTTTATCTTCTATAAATTTGTTAAATCTAATGAAACTTTTCCAATTTCCTAATTTATGTATAGCCATGGAAGAAAGTCGTCTTTTAGGAGTATTATCTACTTTGATAGTTTTTGAGAATTGTATAGTTTTCTGAATATTAATAGGAGAGTAAGTAGAAAGGAGATCTTCAGTATTAGGAATTCGAGGAGCCTTTATATAATCATCATATTTTGATTTATTCTTAGTATTCTTATTTCTATTTCCTTTTTGTGTAGAATTCTTTTTATTCTTTTGAGTTGAATTATTTGTAGAAGTATTTTCTTGAGTATTAGAAGATTCAATATCCATCATAGTATCATTATTAGTATTCATAGTAGTAGAAGCTATTTCTTCTTGTATTTCCATAGTATTCATAGGAGTATTTGTTTCAGAATTACTCATGTTTTGATCTATATCTATATCAATATCTATAGTATTATTATTGTTTAAAATTTCATTCGTATTGATAGGAAGAGGAGTAGTAGTAGTTTCTATAGTAGTAGTAGTTTCTGTAGTAGTCTTCTTAGATCCATTTATGTCTTTTTGAGTAGAATTAAGTGGAGTAAAATTAAAATCTATATTCGAGAGACTTATATGATTTTCAAGAGGAATAGGAGAATTCATAGGAGAGGTAGTAGTTGAAGTGGATGTAGAAGAAATATTAATTATCGATTCATCAGAAGATACATCATAGTATTCATTTCGATTCTGTATTGTAGTTGTATTATTCATTTGAGTATTAGTTTCATCAAGATTAATAGTATTTCTCTTATTTTGTGTATTTTCTTCTTCATTAGTTATAGATGTAGTAATCTCCTTGTTTGTAGTAATATTCATAGTATTATTTACTAAATCCTTATGGATAGATTCCTTTTGCTGATTAATATTATTTGTATTAGAATCGATAGTATTCAAAGTAGAAGGAATACTATTAATATCTATATCTAATTCCATATCTATATTTTCTATAGAACTATTAGGAGACAATTGAGTATTATTTATAGAAGGAGAAGATATAATAGTATTGTTTATTATATTGGTATTTATTTGATCTATATTCATAGAAGAAGATAAGTTTGTTGAATCTATATTAGAAGGAGATTCTATAGATATAGGAGATTCTATAGTAGAAGAAATATTGACTGTAATAGGAGATTCTATAGATATAGAAGATTCTATTATAGTATGATCATCTGGATTTATAGTAGTATTCATGATAATAGGAGTATCAATATTATTTGTAGTATTTGTAGAAGAAGAAGAAATATGTATAGGAATAGAATTAGAATTAATTATAGAATTTGAGATAGAAGGAATAGTAGGTTCAATAGTAGTTATAGAATCAGAAGGAACAGGAGATAAAAAGGTACCCATATTAGTATGTGTATTATCCTCAATTTCATTTTGTATATAGTTATTTGTTGTATCACTTGGAGTTATTCTTTCTTGTATAGGGATTTCATTTTGTTTCGCTACTTCATTTATTGGAGCACTAGAATTTCTATGTTTATTTGAATAAATATTTCTGAGAGTTCGTAGTAAGTAGAACAGTGTATTCACACTTGACTGAGGGAATAACATGGAGAATGCTTTTTGGCGGGTAATTCTTTTTTGAATTCTAGGCCTATTTTTTCTTTTCTCGTAGATAAACATTAAAGTGAAGTGATTTATAAATTCCTTTAAGGATTCTATATTATTCCATTTCTTTCCATTTTTATGTTTTTTTATTGTATTATAACCAATTAGAAATTCAGGTTTTGCCGGGAAAAGCCAATTAAATTTAGTAGGAAAATCTTTAGGAGGAGAAGTAATAGTATATATATTAGTAGGAAAAGAAAGAATAAATTCATTATTTTCAATAGTATTTAGTATAGTTTCATTTGTAGGAATCTCATTTTCATCTATTATATCATTAGGAGTAAGTATAGGTATTTCTATATTAGAATCAGAATTCGTATATATATCTTGATCCTCTTGTTCGGTATTATTTAAATTGATAGAAATAGGTTCATCTTCAGAGGATAAAAGGGAGGTAGTTTGTATAGAAGGATGAATAATTTCATTTCCAATAGGAGTATTATTTGTAATTGTAGCAGTATCTATTATAGTAGTATTTGAAGATGTAGATAAAGAAGGAGATAGTTCTAGTGTAGGATTTCTTGCCCAAGAAGGAGGATTCGTATCATTTGGGAATATTCTATTGTGTAGTAATTGACTAAGTGTAGGAGTAGGAGGAGAATCAGAAGATTCAGGAGAATTTATAGCATCAGGAGAGTTTATAGAATCAGAAGAATCCATAGAAAAAGAAGAATCCATAGGAGCAGAAGAATCAAGAGCATTAGAAGAAACCATAGAAGCAGAAGAATAAATAGAATTAGTAGAATCAACAAAAGCAGAAGAATCAATAGCATTAGAAGAATTCATTAAATTAGTAGATTCAGAAGTATTTAAAACAGTAGAATTAGATTGTGTAATGTTAACAGTAGGAATATTTTCATGAGTAGAAATAATAGATAAATTAGTAGATTCGTTAGTAGAATTGTTCAACAGGGATTCTTTTGTAGAGGACACATTTTCAGGAGTAGATAACGCATTAGAAGAAATAATAGTAGTAGAATTTTCATTAAGAGTGTTTGTAGCCACCGAAATAACCATAGGTACATCATTTTGTTGATTTAGAGTCGTATTTTGTGTAGGAAGTCCAAGATTGGTAGTAGATTTTTGAGTAGATTTCACGTTTTGTTTAGGATCATCATAATCAATCCAAATGTTTACATTAGTAGACCAAGACTTAGCAAAGGCATCAGAAGACCAACCAGTAGAAGACCAAGATTCATCTTTCTTTTCAGAAGTATTTTCAGTAGAAGGTTTCAAAGGTTCAGAATTCACTTGTAGAGAAGAGTCAAGAGGAGGGTTCAAAGGAGTATCCACTCTTTTTCGAATAGACTTGTATTGTGTAGATATCGGAGACATAATTCGTTTCTTAGCCGAGGAAGTAGTATCTACGTAGAGGGTATCACTTTCAGAAAGTACCCAGTTAGAAGAATTGTTTGTAGTTGTAGTAGTTGAACCAGTAAGAGATAAGTCTATTAATTCTTTAGTATTTAAAGAATAATCTTGTTTATTTTGAGGATCTATTTTAGTAGTAGTAGAATCACGGGAGAACTCGGAGTTTTGTGGGATTTCAAATCCGGAAAAAACCAATTTTGATCTTGGATCACCATTTTCATCATAATTTTTTTGTTTTTCGTTTTTCTCATCTTCCACAGATTTAATTCGTTTCTCGTTTATCTGTAAACTGTTCTCATCGCTAGGGCTAGGAGCAGAAGAAGACGCCAGGTTCGTAGACCCAGATTTATCTCTGATCTTCAGATCAACTTGGAGTTTTGACTCCGGAACTTCACCGTTGTTACTAAAATGGATTGCTGATTGCATGAGGATATAAAAAAAATGTAAAAAAGAAACGCCTGATAGGGGGATCGAACCCCAAGTGTTAGCCAATTAAAGTAACCATTTGTACCAGAGAGAACGGTACACAAACAGAAAAAGAACATAAAAAAATTAAAATAAATTTAAAATATCATTTAATAACTTTTGTTCATTTTGTTTTGTTTAAGTATGTTTTACCACGGGGATATCACAACACATGTATTTCATATGCACCTTAAAATAACCAATAGGACTCTCTGAATGGGATTTGTGTACTGATACCAGATCTAGTAACACAATTTTAACACCTCCCAAGCATTTCTGGGATATAGCTGATGTATAGGTACAATATACCTTTCATATCACGACTATATATATGTAATTAATATAATTTAATTGATTTAATTAATATTAAAGGTTAATAAGTAGTAGAATAATTTTTTAAGTAATATTTTTAAGATAAGAGTTTAATAAATAGTAAGTAAGAGAAAAAGAGAAAATTCAATCTATAAATATATAGATATTCAATCAGAGCTGATTATAAATTCAATCAGTATAAATAAGTTTTCATTAAATAGAATTAGAATAAGATATAAAGAAAAGATTTCAATAAAAAGATATATATAAAAAGTAGTAAATTATAAAATCAAGTAAAAGTAATATATCCAATATAATATATAGAGGATAGGGAGTAGATATATATAGTAAGTATAATATAAAGTAGAATTATTAATATAATATCCATTGTAATATGTAGAGGATAAGTAGTAGATAAATTTCATCAATATAGTATAAGTAGAAGTAGTATATTCAATATAGTATATGGAGGATGAATAGAAGTATTATAGAGGATAATTAGTAGTATATATTATTCCATATAGTAATATATATTATTCAATATTTCGTTGAGTTAGTTCAATATGAGCAGCAGAAGAATGTAGTCTAGAAATATTTTTTGTAATTAGTCTAGAATCAGAAAGAGATAGTCTCCAATACTTATAGGCCCATTCTAAGACTATATCATTAATTTTTGATATTAAAAAGTATAAGTATCTTCCTTTGAGTTTTGAGACTTGAGATATATTATGAATAGTAGATTCAGGAATTGTCCCAGAGGCACCAAGTATAACAGTATAGTAGGAGATTTGTTTATTAGGGAAATCATGTTGTAATTTTTGTATAGCTTCATCATATGAATGATCTTTAGTATGTTTCATTTCTAAGATAGTATCACGAGTTCCATCTACTTGTTCATAAGTAACACCAATTTCTACCATTCTTATTTCTTTCTCACTTGTAATTATAATATCTGGACGACGATTAGCCCATTCCTCTTTATTCTTACCATCATATAGAATAGTATTCATTGATTTTTCTTGATTGACTTTATAAATAGTATAAGGAAGAGCTTTTGCCAAAGATCTAGTTAAACATTCTCGTATTTCATTATGTCTTTTGCTAATCAGATCGTGTCCATTTTCATTTCTAGAGATTCTAGCACAAGTAGTCATGATGTGTGTTTGACTATGTATTCTTGATTCATTTTTAGTTTTCAAACAATAAGGACATAAAGCGACAGTATCATGTAGAGTAGGTTTCTTTCCTTTCGGATCTTGTCTTCTATAAGCCATCTCACCAGTATATAGGGTTCTCATTCGAAGATTCAATAAGGCACAGTATTTTGAAGGATTAATATGTTTTGTTTTGTATATCCATTTGTTACACGATATATTATTATTCAAATATTTAGTATATTGCAAATAGGAGTATTCTTTCAGCATAGAAGCATGTCTTATTTTCAAAGATTCATTTAATAATTTACACATCTTACGTTTCACATCTTTCGCTTCTATAAATTTCGATATACTATTATCAGTACTTCTTATTCTTATTCCAGCTCCATTTTTCGGATTATTTTCATAGTAACATATGTCCATGTTTAAAGCAACTATAGCATCAATTGCTTTTCTTATATAAGGGAAGGGATGGTTCAGTGTAGTAAAGTCTATATCTAGAGGAATAATAGTATTATTTTCTTTCTTTGCTTTTAAGGGTTTGTTAATATTGTTGATAGATAGATTAAAGAATACCAAATCTTTCTTTCTAGTTTCAGGGATTTCAGTAGGAATATGGCCTCTCATATAGTTTATTGGATCATTAATCACATATAGAGAATTTTGTAGAGTAGTATATCTAAGAGCATAATATAAAGTATTTCTAATATTTATATCATTTGAATTAGCCATTCTTACCAGTAGAGAAGCTTTACCAATATAGTACCTATCTAACAACGAAGTAACACCAAGTCCACCATCTCGTATTGAAGTGCTATAAAAGTCTTTAGGCCAGACAGAAGAACATCCATTCCAATTCTTAACATTATTTCTTATTAGTACATCCAGTTCTTTTATTTTAAGTATATTAGTATCACCATTTCTAGCCAAGAATTCAATACAAGGAATAATATATTGACGAAGAGTTATTAATTTTTGATGAGGACTAATAGGAATAGTATTTAAAGAATTTATTTTTTCTTTGATTTCATCTAACGTATTCACCCAGAATTCTCTTCGTTTAGTAATGGATTCACCCATAGGACATCCTAAATATCTTTGGATTTCAGTATCTTTAAGTAGAGTAATCACTTCATTATTATAAGTAGGAGGAGGAGGAGTATACGTAAGTTTTCTATTTCCATCATTGGAATATTTCATCGCTAAACACTTACATTTATTAACCGATAGTTTCATATGATATATATTAAGTATTTCTTTTACCTTTCCTAAAAGAACTTCCGTATCTTCTTTATTGTTAGCTAGCAGGACGATATCATCTGCATAAGCATAAGCATTACTTTCTGATATAACAATAGGATTATTAGGAGTAGTGTTATCTTTAATATTCATCATCATGGCTTGATTATTGTTCAGGTAATTCAATAAAGGATTAAGTATAATATTGAATAGAAGAGGAGATAGGGGATCACCTTGTCTTATTCCACGCTTTAAGTATATAGGATCTGTATATGAATTTTTGGTTAATCTTATAACAGTATTAGCAGAAGAGTATAAGGATAGAATAATATTTCTGAAGTCTATAGGGAAGTTCATATATTGAAGAATTTGATGCATTAATCTTTGAGGTACCGTATCATAGGCCTTCTCCAAGTCGAGGAAAGTAAAATAGGCAGCAGTTTTAGCTCTTCTAGATAGTTTAAAGTTAGCTATGTAGTTTTGTAGTATGAAATTAAGTTCTTCACAACCAGGTATTCCAGATATAAATCCTTTTTGATATTTTGACATAAAGTTTTGTTTATTGTTTAGTTCATTCATGTAGGTAACCATTATAGAAGAAAGTATTTTTGATTCAGTATTTTGTAAAGCCAAAGGTCTCCAGTTTCCTAAGCTACTAGGATCCGATTTATTTTTGTCTAGTAGGCAAGTGATAGAGGAACTCCAAGATTTTAGAGTAATACCATTCGAACGACATATTTCTAATATATAAGCCAATAGAGAACAAGCAGAAGAGGAGTATTTGTAAACTTCATAAGGGAGACCATTAGGACCAGGAGTACTGTTATTTGGTAAAAATTTTAATGCATGTCTAATTCTTTCATAGGTTATCTTATTAAGGGCAGGAGGATTTAGTAATTGTTTAGTATTTGATTTTATAATATCTGGAAGTAATATATTATCTGAAGTTTCTTGTGAATCATATAGTTTCGTAAATTGTTCTTGTAAATCCTTAGAAGGTATTTCACAATATCTAGGAGTAGTTTTAGAGAATACTTTACTTCTTAAGAAAGCTTTAGTATTCTTATCAAATTCGGATTGTATTTTCTTAGCATCATTAATAGAAGTAATTCTTATTTTAGCTTCTTTAAGTTGGTTAATATTCCATAAGCATGATTCTATCTCATTCATTATAAGATTTAATATCTCTTTCCATTGTTCTAGAGTAAGTAGAGGAGTATTATTATTTTCATTATCTTTCTGTAAGATATTTAATATATTTATTTTTAATTCTTCATCTTCATCAAAGAGTGTAATAGATTGTAGTTTATTTTTCCAATTAAGGATAGACTCAGAAAGAGTAGAAGAGATAGTATAGGATTCAGTTTCAGGAATATTAGGTAATATAGTATGATTCAAATCGTATTTTAGAGTATCTAGATTACTTTTTAGATTATTATAGTATTTCTTTAAAGCTTCAATTTCATTATCCGTAGATTTTCTGAAAGGATTATTATCAAAGAAATCATCATTCGTTTGTTTGAAATTATTATTCATATGTATAGTGTTAGTATTATTAGTAGGAGTAGTAGTAGTAGGAGGAGGGGAAGTAGTAGGAGGAGAAGCAGTAGAAGGAGAAGTAGTATCAGTAGAGGGAGTAGTACCATTTATAGTAGTAGATCGATTAGTAGTAGTAGTAGTAGAAGGACTTAAATCCATATAGTTCTTATATTTTTTATTCTTTTTATATTTGTTTTTATTACTATAATTGTTTATAGGATGATTATAATTATTCTTTCTTCTATTATATCTATGTTGATTATAATCATGATTATTTCCAGGAATATTTTGAGTATCATATCGATTTTGAGTATTCCCATGATTATTCTGAGAAATATCATGAGTATTCATAGCATCCGTATTATTAGTAGTATTCTGAAGATTATTAGGAGAAGAACCAGTATAGTTTTGATTTTGACCATAACCGCGATTATTTTGAGAAATATCATGCATATCCATATACTTCTTTCTATATTGATTATTCTTTCTAGTATATGTTTTCTTTAAGTTTCTATATTGGTTATTTGATCTATATGAATTGCTATTTCTATTTTTTCCAGCATAAGAATATTTATTTGAAGAATTCTTATCATTATAGTTATTCCTTTGAGAAGGAGAATAACTATTATTCTTTCTGTATATAGTATTATATTTCTTAATAGAACTGTTGTTATTGAGATTATTATTACGCCAAGATCTATAAGTAGGAGTAGAATTATTATATATCCAATTATAGAGTTCATTTTGAATATAATCACATATATTATTGAAGGAATTAATCATTTCGTTATTCATCTGTATAGTATTCGATTCATCAGAGGAGTTAGGGAAAGGAGTAACAAGAGGTATGAGTTTATCTTCTATAAATTTGTTAAATCTAATGAAACTTTTCCAATTTCCTAATTTATGTATAGCCATGGAAGAAAGTCGTCTTTTAGGAGTATTATCTACTTTGATAGTTTTTGAGAATTGTATAGTTTTCTGAATATTAATAGGAGAGTAAGTAGAAAGGAGATCTTCAGTATTAGGAATTCGAGGAGCCTTTATATAATCATCATATTTTGATTTATTCTTAGTATTCTTATTTCTATTTCCTTTTTGTGTAGAATTCTTTTTATTCTTTTGAGTTGAATTATTTGTAGAAGTATTTTCTTGAGTATTAGAAGATTCAATATCCATCATAGTATCATTATTAGTATTCATAGTAGTAGAAGCTATTTCTTCTTGTATTTCCATAGTATTCATAGGAGTATTTGTTTCAGAATTACTCATGTTTTGATCTATATCTATATCAATATCTATAGTATTATTATTGTTTAAAATTTCATTCGTATTGATAGGAAGAGGAGTAGTAGTAGTTTCTATAGTAGTAGTAGTTTCTGTAGTAGTCTTCTTAGATCCATTTATGTCTTTTTGAGTAGAATTAAGTGGAGTAAAATTAAAATCTATATTCGAGAGACTTATATGATTTTCAAGAGGAATAGGAGAATTCATAGGAGAGGTAGTAGTTGAAGTGGATGTAGAAGAAATATTAATTATCGATTCATCAGAAGATACATCATAGTATTCATTTCGATTCTGTATTGTAGTTGTATTATTCATTTGAGTATTAGTTTCATCAAGATTAATAGTATTTCTCTTATTTTGTGTATTTTCTTCTTCATTAGTTATAGATGTAGTAATCTCCTTGTTTGTAGTAATATTCATAGTATTATTTACTAAATCCTTATGGATAGATTCCTTTTGCTGATTAATATTATTTGTATTAGAATCGATAGTATTCAAAGTAGAAGGAATACTATTAATATCTATATCTAATTCCATATCTATATTTTCTATAGAACTATTAGGAGACAATTGAGTATTATTTATAGAAGGAGAAGATATAATAGTATTGTTTATTATATTGGTATTTATTTGATCTATATTCATAGAAGAAGATAAGTTTGTTGAATCTATATTAGAAGGAGATTCTATAGATATAGGAGATTCTATAGTAGAAGAAATATTGACTGTAATAGGAGATTCTATAGATATAGAAGATTCTATTATAGTATGATCATCTGGATTTATAGTAGTATTCATGATAATAGGAGTATCAATATTATTTGTAGTATTTGTAGAAGAAGAAGAAATATGTATAGGAATAGAATTAGAATTAATTATAGAATTTGAGATAGAAGGAATAGTAGGTTCAATAGTAGTTATAGAATCAGAAGGAACAGGAGATAAAAAGGTACCCATATTAGTATGTGTATTATCCTCAATTTCATTTTGTATATAGTTATTTGTTGTATCACTTGGAGTTATTCTTTCTTGTATAGGGATTTCATTTTGTTTCGCTACTTCATTTATTGGAGCACTAGAATTTCTATGTTTATTTGAATAAATATTTCTGAGAGTTCGTAGTAAGTAGAACAGTGTATTCACACTTGACTGAGGGAATAACATGGAGAATGCTTTTTGGCGGGTAATTCTTTTTTGAATTCTAGGCCTATTTTTTCTTTTCTCGTAGATAAACATTAAAGTGAAGTGATTTATAAATTCCTTTAAGGATTCTATATTATTCCATTTCTTTCCATTTTTATGTTTTTTTATTGTGTTATAACCAATTAGAAATTCAGGTTTTGCCGGGAAAAGCCAATTAAATTTAGTAGGAAAATCTTTAGGAGGAGAAGTAATAGTATATATATTAGTAGGAAAAGAAAGAATAAATTCATTATTTTCAATAGTATTTAGTATAGTTTCATTTGTAGGAATCTCATTTTCATCTATTATATCATTAGGAGTAAGTATAGGTATTTCTATATTAGAATCAGAATTCGTATATATATCTTGATCCTCTTGTTCGGTATTATTTAAATTGATAGAAATAGGTTCATCTTCAGAGGATAAAAGGGAGGTAGTTTGTATAGAAGGATGAATAATTTCATTTCCAATAGGAGTATTATTTGTAATTGTAGCAGTATCTATTATAGTAGTATTTGAAGATGTAGATAAAGAAGGAGATAGTTCTAGTGTAGGATTTCTTGCCCAAGAAGGAGGATTCGTATCATTTGGGAATATTCTATTGTGTAGTAATTGACTAAGTGTAGGAGTAGGAGGAGAATCAGAAGATTCAGGAGAATTTATAGCATCAGGAGAGTTTATAGAATCAGAAGAATCCATAGAAAAAGAAGAATCCATAGGAGCAGAAGAATCAAGAGCATTAGAAGAAACCATAGAAGCAGAAGAATAAATAGAATTAGTAGAATCAACAAAAGCAGAAGAATCAATAGCATTAGAAGAATTCATTAAATTAGTAGATTCAGAAGTATTTAAAACAGTAGAATTAGATTGTGTAATGTTAACAGTAGGAATATTTTCATGAGTAGAAATAATAGATAAATTAGTAGATTCGTTAGTAGAATTGTTCAACAGGGATTCTTTTGTAGAGGACACATTTTCAGGAGTAGATAACGCATTAGAAGAAATAATAGTAGTAGAATTTTCATTAAGAGTGTTTGTAGCCACCGAAATAACCATAGGTACATCATTTTGTTGATTTAGAGTCGTATTTTGTGTAGGAAGTCCAAGATTGGTAGTAGATTTTTGAGTAGATTTCACGTTTTGTTTAGGATCATCATAATCAATCCAAATGTTTACATTAGTAGACCAAGACTTAGCAAAGGCATCAGAAGACCAACCAGTAGAAGACCAAGATTCATCTTTCTTTTCAGAAGTATTTTCAGTAGAAGGTTTCAAAGGTTCAGAATTCACTTGTAGAGAAGAGTCAAGAGGAGGGTTCAAAGGAGTATCCACTCTTTTTCGAATAGACTTGTATTGTGTAGATATCGGAGACATAATTCGTTTCTTAGCCGAGGAAGTAGTATCTACGTAGAGGGTATCACTTTCAGAAAGTACCCAGTTAGAAGAATTGTTTGTAGTTGTAGTAGTTGAACCAGTAAGAGATAAGTCTATTAATTCTTTAGTATTTAAAGAATAATCTTGTTTATTTTGAGGATCTATTTTAGTAGTAGTAGAATCACGGGAGAACTCGGAGTTTTGTGGGATTTCAAATCCGGAAAAAACCAATTTTGATCTTGGATCACCATTTTCATCATAATTTTTTTGTTTTTCGTTTTTCTCATCTTCCACAGATTTAATTCGTTTCTCGTTTATCTGTAAACTGTTCTCATCGCTAGGGCTAGGAGCAGAAGAAGACGCCAGGTTCGTAGACCCAGATTTATCTCTGATCTTCAGATCAACTTGGAGTTTTGACTCCGGAACTTCACCGTTGTTACTAAAATGGATTGCTGATTGCATGAGGATATAAAAAAAATGTAAAAAAGAAACGCCTGATAGGGGGATCGAACCCCTGACCACTGGATTAAAAGTCAAGCGCTCTACCGCTGAGCTAACCAGGCTCCATGTTTAAGTTAGTTTTAGTGTCATAGACGTGACTAGTGGAAAAAGATGTTATAAAGAAAGCGTGTTATTATGGCAATGTTTTATTTATGATTTTTAGTGTTTGTTGAGTTGTGAAACTAGGTTTATTTGTGATTATGGAAATTTTATGATGTTTTGGAGATATTCTTACACAACCGCGGATAAAATATTTTTGACAAGGATATTTTTGAATTCGTCATGAAACTATCTTTTTGATAAAATTATTGAAATAGTGTTGTTTATTCGTTGTAGAGTATATAATAATCTATATTCTTCTTGCTACAGGAATTCTGTGAATATACAGTATCGTTTAGTTGATACAATTGCTTTTTATTTATGATGTCTGATTCAATCCTCTATAATAATTATGAGGAATTGGAGAAAGCAAGGAAATCTATAAGTGCATCACCAAAAGAATTCAAGGGTTTATTTTGCTCAGGTATTGATAATAGATTGATAAATCATTATAATTTGTTATTAATATATTTATTAATTTAGGATATACATTTGAAAATGTGCCTGTTCTATCATTTATTCCAGAAATATTCTTTGATGAGAATAAGGATAATATGAATATTGCCATTCTTCAGTTTTTCAATGTAATTTTTAGCTTATTAATTATTATTTTATTCAGATTATTATATAGAATGAATATTGATATATTTATATAGTTTTTAACTACATATGCGTCTAAACCATATATTGTTTTTGTCATTTTTTCTCCATCTATCACGTATCTATATATTTTATTATGTTTATATAAATGTTTTTTTTATTGTTTTATTTATTTGTTTGAATTTTATTCATGTTTATTTATATATATAGAGCTCTTCCTTCTATTGTAAATACATATAAAATTATACCTCGAAATTTTAGAAAAAATTTAAAAAACTTGTATATAGTAATTTATATATATTATTTTTAAAAAATAATGGTTATACATTTAATAATGTTAATATTTGTTAATTATATATATATATATATATATATATATATATATATATATATATATATATATATATATATATATATATATATATATATATATATATATAGATGTATATGGAAACCTACTATATATGTGAATGCATTTTTATATGTGTTTAAACCGTTTATTAGTACAAAATTTTTCGATAAATTAATTTATTTCGATAATATACAAGATATATATGTATGTATATATATATATATTAAAATTTAAGTTATTTTTAAAAATAAATATATATTTTTCTTCTATAAAAAAGAAATAATAATAATTATATATATATTTATATATATAATAAATTCCAAACAAAAAATCTCAAGTTACCAAAAGATGTTAATTCAGAAATAATAAATGTATATATATATATTATGTTATTTGTTTTATTGTTATATATATAATAATATATAACTTGGTATATATAATATATGTTATAGATGCCCGCGCTTTCTACATCTCGTACGGTTTCTCTTGTAGAAGATTGTTTAAAATCAACTACTGGTATTCCTTTTACTGTAGAACAATGCTGTATTTATCTTAAAAAATATGCAAGATGTATATAATTATATGTATAATTATATTAACATTAATAATAATAAGAATATAATAATAGTATAATAATAATATAATAATAATATTATTATTATTATATAGATACTCAAGGTATATTTCGTATTCCTGGGAATACTAGTATATATGAAGAATTATTAAGGACTTTGCTTAATGATCAATCTATTCAAACTCTTGATGGAAATGAACAAAACCAACATAATGTAGCTAGTGCTTTAAAAGTATATATATATATATATATATATATATATATATAATTATAAGTTTAATAACAAGAATTATGAGTATAATAATAATAATAATAATAATAATAATAATAATAATAATAATAATAATAATAATAATAATAATAATAATAATAATAATAATAATAATAAGAACATTAATAATATAATAATAATAATAATAATAATAATAATAATAATAATAATAATAATAATAATAATAATAATAATAATAATAATAATAATAATAATAATAATAATAATAATAATAATAATAATAATAATAATAATAATAATAATAATAATAATAATAATAATAATAATAATAATAATAATAATAATAATAATAATAATAATAATAATAATAATAATAATAATAATAATAATAATAATAATAATAATAATAATAATAATAATAATAATAATAATAATAATAATAATAATAATAATAATAATAATAATGATAATAATAATAACTCAGATAATACTTATATATATAGAAATATTTTAGAGTTTTAGAAGAAGGATTGATTCCTGATTATATTTATGATCATGCGTTACAAGCCGTTGAGGGATTCGAGGAATACAATTGTATCGTAGAAAAATCGATGGCGAATGTTCTATCGAAACTTCCTTTAAATCATTTAAATACATTATTTTATATATGTCAGTTTTGTAATGAAATGAAAAAAACAGAAGAATATACACTTATGAATAGTATATATATATATATGTTCTTTTTATTACTATTATAAGAATTATATATATAATAATTATCTCTTTTTTTTGATTATAATTATATATAATAATATTATTTTTATTATTATAATAATTACTATCTATATAATATATATTGCTTTTATAGTAATAATAATAATAATAATAATAATAATAAAGATAATTATATATATATATATAGCAACCAATTTGAGTATAGTGTTTGCTCCATCAATATTACGTGCTCCTTCTTCTCTTCCTCCTGAACGTGCACTTCAAGATATAGGATTATGTATAAAAGTATTATGTATACTTATTGATCATTGTGATGTATTATTTGAGCAAGCAAAAACTATTAAACAAAATTGTATATATATATATGTTATCTAATATCTATGAATATGAATAAATAATAAAAAAATATATATATATTGTAACTATAATAATAATAGTATATTAGATAAATAATAATATATAAATAATAGTATATGATTTATACATAATATATAGCAAATATTTCTGTTACGAATACACGTAACTGCCAACGATCTGCACGTGTCAATTTAAATGATTTAAATAAATTACTTCAACAAAATAATGTACCTATAAATCCAACAAATCATATTTCTATGCCTCCTCCAATTTTAGAACAAGAAGAATTCGAAAATGAGGGTGATGCACGTGAAGTACCCAAACCATCGATCAATTTCAGGCCTACGAAAAGCGTTCAACCAATAAAAAAATCAACTAAATTTTCGTTATCTTCGCTTTTTCATAAACATAAATAGTTATATATATATAAATGTATATAAATAGAATATTATTTGATTTTTCTCTTATTAATTTATTATTTATGAATTATATATTTCTTTTTATTCATCTTTCTTTTTTTTTAAATATATGTTAATACTATTCATAATATTTATATATGATTATTTTATATATTATTTCAACTTCTTCTTCATAGTTGTTTTTATTTAATTATCATTTATTTAATAAAATAATAAAAAAATATTTAAATATAATCTATGAAACCATTTTCGTAAATTTTATTGTATATATAAATATTTTATTCATTTATATCATTTTATTTTCTGTTAATTGTTGTTTTGTTAAATTGTATGTATATACAAATAGTTTATTTAATTTATATTCTATATTATATAAAAATTAATGGTATATTAAATCTATATAGTATTTAGATATTATAAACAAATTAAAAGCAACTCTATTTTATATATAATAATAGTAAAGTGTATTAGCTATTGCCTTTTATAGAATTTTTAATGAAAAATGAGAAAAAAAAGTATACCTTTAAAAAGTGAAAAAAAAAATAGAAAATAGATTTGAGAATAAAAATGAAATTAAAATATAAAAAAGAAGAATATATATATATATATATATATATATATAATAGATACTATTATTTCTTTGTTGAATGACTTAATTTAAATGGTTTAATGACAGTTGAAGGACGTTTAAATCGTTTCATTCGAGGAATAGTTGACGAAACGGTTTTTGGTGCTTTTTTATTATGATTTGAAGACTCAATTGTATTTTTTGATTGAATAGCTAATGATTATAATAGTAAGCATAATATATATAATAAATTTAAATAATATATTAGTGATAATATTATATATATATATTAAATTTATAAAATAATAAGAATAAATATAAAGTAGATTATATATACCTTTTTGTTTGTCTATTACTTTAATTGGTATTTCACTCTTTGTTTGCTTTTTAATAGTAGATAATTTTCTTGAAGAGGATGATGAAGAAGATGAAGAAATTGAAGATTTATGATTTGATTGACGTATAGATTTCTTTGAAGATTCTAATTTATTCTGTGTGGAATTTATATTTTGAACCTTTTTATTAATACTTTTATTTTGCTGTTTATTGATTTTATTTCCTATTTTATGTACAGAAGAAGAAGAAGATGATGTTGATGTTCTTGTAGAAATAGACTGTTTCTTTTGAAGTAACGAAAGTTGACGTTTAGTATAGCTATGACTTGCTTCAAATATATTATTATGATTATTAACCAAATTATTATTATTATTATTATTAACCAAATTAGTATTACTATTATTATTAACCAAATTATTATTATGATTCATAGAGTAAGATAAAATAGAATCACTTGAGAATGATAATGATGATGATAAACTAACTTCAGGAACACAATTAGTTTCTCCATTATCAGGCAATCCTGTAAAATAAGAAGGAGAGTCAGTAAGTGACGCATGATGCATCATAGAAGATGAAATTGTGCTTTCCTGAGGAGACACAATTTTATCATTGGATAGAGAATTATTCATTTCAACGAAAGGTATAATATTATTATTCTTTGAATTACTATTATCATCATTAATATATGTATTAATAGGAGCAACAGCACTAGTTACAGAATTATTATTAATATTATTATTATTATTATTATTATTATTATTATTATTATTATTATTATTATTATTATTATTATTAAGAATCAATTTAGATTGTATTTTACGTTTAAATACATCTTTTAAAGAAGAAGAAGGTGTATTATTCTCGCGGTTATTTTCTTCAGGAGAAATAGTAGAAGAAATAGGTAATATATCTAAAGCAGGAAGAGAAGGAGATTGAATAGTAATATCCTTTTGTATATTCTTATTTATTTTAGATTTTTTTGTATTATTTTTTGTTGTTGCTATTGGTCGTTTCACATTATGTACATTCTTAGATTCTAATTGGACAGATTTTGAGTTTATTTTGGAATTAATTTTCTTCTGAACTTTCTTTTCTTTAGTATTTATTCTTGTTTTATTTTCAGATGATTTCAGTTTTCCTGGATTCAATTTTGTTTTAGATATATTATTTTTGTTTTGATTTATATTATTCTCTTGATTATATAAAAGATTCCTTTGAATTGTTTCTTTAGAAGGTATAGTAGTTCTATTATTTGATATACTCTCTTCAGAAGAAGAAGAAGATATCTATATATATATACATAGAATATAATAATATAAAAAAAAGGAAAAAAAAAATATTTATTGGATTGAAAAAAAAATGTAATTTATATATATATATATACATTTAATTCTGAGTCTGAAGATAATTCATGATTATGTTTATATACTAAATTTGCTGATGATTTTGTTCCAATATGACGATTTTGAGAGGGAAGTGTACTTCTTCTTTCTTCTTTTTCTTGTTTTTTCTTTTTTTCCAAATATTCCAGTTTCTCTTCTATGAATTATATATAATAATAATAATAATAATATATATATATATACTTTCTAGATCTTTGTTTAATAAATATTTACCTATATATAACATAAGTATAACAAATAATAATATAAATATACGTTTCTTTTCATCGGTCATTAGTGTTCCTCTACGACCCCCTTGAGGTATAACATCTGAAACAGAAAGTAACGAATCACATGATAAATCCTATATAATTTATTCATTATATATATATATATATATATATATACATCAAAACTATTTGAAAGTCTTTTCGCAATTTCCGAAAACCGTTTTTCTGGTTCATCAACTATATAATAATAATAATAATAATAAATATAATACCATATACTACATTAAATAAAATAAAATAAAATAAAATAAAATAAAATAAAATAAAATAAAATAAAATAAAATAAAAATAAATATAAATAAAATAAAATAAAATAAAATAAAATAAAATAAAATAAAATAAAATAAAATAAAATAAAATAAAATAAAATAAAATAAAATAAAATAAAATAAAAAATAAAATAAAATAAAATAAAATAAAATAAAATAAAATAAAATCAATACGAATATGGTTGTCTGTAATATAATTTGTTTTATCATGATTTTGTTTAATAGTTTCTAATCGTTGTAAGTAATCTTCTATATCTCTGTTAATATAAGTACCAAGGCTTTCTTTAGACTCTAAAGATATACTGGAATCACTTTCTATGTAGGGAACATTTGAAGGGGATATATTATTATTATTATTATCAGCATTATCTGAGATATTATTATTATGAGCATTATCTGAGATATTATTATTATTATTATTATTATTATTATTATTATCTGAGATATTATTATTATCAATATTATTATTATTATCAATATTATTATTATCATTAGACAAAGAAATATTAGATATTTCTTTATAAATATCATTAGTAGAAATGGAGGATAATTGATTTGATAAATCAATAAGAGAAGAATGATTAGAAGAAACAATATTATTACTATTATTATTATTTACTATTTGTATATCATTATTAAGTGAAATAGAATTTGTATTCAATATACTATTTAAACTGCTTAAGCTACTCTTATTAATTGCTTCTACAGCAGAAACTTGCTCTTTTGAAGTACTCTGACGATTTTTAGTGAAAGGAGATAATATAGAATCATGTGAATCATCAAGATTATCTCTAGAACTTATACCAGAAGCGACACTTAATGAGTTCAACATTTCTGGATTTAATTGAACATCAAGATAATGATCTGGTTTTTGTATAGGAGAAAAATGAGAAAGAGAGGGATACGATGGCATAGTAGGAAGATTTTTTGGTGAAGTATTTAAAAACGAATCATCATCATGAGGAGTTGTAAATACCGTAGAAGAAGATCTAGAACTAATAGATGTAGTTTGAGTTGACTTTATAGAAGACATGCGTTGTTGAGTTAAATCTTGGTATGATCCATTTATTACATGATCTACTTGCTGTACATTCGTCGATAGACAAGAATCAATAAGACTAGTATCATAAGATTTCTGAAGACACTGATTTTCATTACGTTTGTTATCAGAAAATACTATTTGAGAAGTTGGAAGTGAATTTGTTGAAACTGAATTATCAAGTACAATCACAGAAGAAGATTTTGAAACAGAAGTATCATCACTTATACTAATCGGTATCGAATTCATACTAGTATTTGTACTCAAAGTAACTACCAAGACTAAATTTCTTATATGGACCACAAATAAATATCAAACTATCGTTCACTAAATGTAATGATGCTTATAATCAAAGTTTAGACTTTTCTAATTTTCTGTTTTTTCCAAGAATATGTTGTTGTATCTGCCTTATTTTTTGAAATTCATTTATATGTAATTTTTAAATAATTTTCTTATAAATTTTTCACATTTTTTATTTTTTTTTGAAACTGATGTAGTTAATTTCTATTTTATACAAAGTTATAGATACATAAATTTATGCCATGGTATGTAAATATGGAATGAATTGCGTTTGTGATGCCACTGTTTTTTTAGTTTTGGATTGTATCTTAAAGAAATGGCTTCTCTCAAGTTAATTCAAAGAGTTATAAAGCAAAATAAAAAGAAAGTATCGTCTTTTTTTTATATTTTCAAATATATTCTTTTAATCGTGAATATTTATTACACTTGTAATTTTTTTAACTCGAATTTTGAATTAGAGAAATGTATATCTTTATGTTATAGGTAAAAAAATCATAAGTTTTTTTTATTCCTTTTATTGTTTAGAATGGTGGAAGAGAAGGCAGGATTTGATGCTGATAAGATGGTTGATATCCAGAAGGATGTAACTCATTTTGAAAGACTGATTGGTGATTTGATTGGTATTTTAAGTAAGTCAATAAGTTTCTGTATTCATTCAGGTGAATCTATAAATGAATTGGTAAAGCAATCCGTAAGAAATTGTGAAACAATGAATGATAAGAATGGCGATGATCCAAATATGATTATCCAAGAATCTTCATATATTCATGAATGTGATACTACTATGAATAATAATGATAATGGAATTGATTATATTCGATTCACAAGTAGTGGTCTGGCTTATTCTCTTCCTAAAAGAATAACGAATAGTTTAGTAGGTAGTCTTCTGTATGAATATTCCCAAGAAAATCAAAGAACTGTTGATGGTGATATGTTTTTAGATTATCGTGGAGATGATACAGTTGCTCCTTTATTAATTGATTCTTTAATGAATAAGAAAATTAATATAGATATATTAGACTTAAATGATCAATTTAGTTTATTAAATTTATTTGAATATTGTTGTTTACCTATTCCTGAAGAATTAACGAAAACTTATTATAGAAGAGATCATAATTTGAAACTATATAAAGAAGGTGATGATGTTATTCTTTATATAAATGATAAGAAAGATGATATACTAAGAGATTATTGGAAAGAGAATGGATTATGGAATAAGATTATTAATAGATATAATAATGGATCTGTAGATTATGATGAAAAGAAAAATGAAATGTTTATGAAGAAAGATTATCAATATATTAATCAAATTCATGATTATATTCAATATAATTGTATTTATATTTCAGAAGAAGAAATGAACAATATGAATAAACAATTATTAGAAAATGAAATGTGTAGATTATTTGGTGATAAAGTAATAAATATAGTGGATGAATGTATAATCCCTTATTCATATTTCCCCTATACACGTATACTTACTAATAAATCCATGGAAATACCTTTAATGAATTGGCTTGGTAAAGAAAAGAAATGGAAATTATTATTTAGGTATTTATACTTTATTATATTATATTATATATATATATATATAGAGCAAGTGAGCATGATTATAAAGCAAGTGAATTTCATAAATATTGTGATAATAAAGGAGAAACAGTTACTCTTATTAAGCATATAGGCCATAATAATCATATTAATATATTTGGTGGATATACAGATCAAAGTTGGGCTGGTTCAGGTAATATATTTATTCATTTTATATAGTTACTCAATATGATTATATAGATTGGAAACCTTATTCTAAAGAATTTCTCTTTACTTTAAGTAATGAGCATGGTATTCCTCCTACTCAATATGATTATAATTATAAAACTAATAATAAAGCTATATATTGTTATTCTTCTTATGGTCCAACATTTGGAATGGGCTATGATATCTATATATCTAATCAATGTCATAGTAATACGAATTCTTATTGTAAAGCATCTTGCTATTCTGAAGTCAATACTCATCAATACTCATCATTATTTGTGAATACTAGTAATACTAATTCTAAAAATATTTTTACAGTTGAAGATTATGAAGTCTGGGGAAGAGCTTAAAATATAATAATACATTATTATTTCTCTTATTTTCTTTCTTTATATATATATATATTTTCATGTTTTTAATAAGTTTTTTTCATTATATATATTATCATTTTTTAACAGGTTTAAAAATAGTTTTGTAAATTTATTGTTTAAATATGTTTATGATATTAAAATATTATCAACATAATTATTACATAATACTTTTAATCATAACAGAGAATTAATGTTTTCCCAACATTATGTTATTATCATAAGAAACTACTCTATGTCACTTTATATAATAATAAAATTTTAACTATCAAAAATTAACAAAAGTTTCATATTCTTTTATAACAATTGTAGCTTTGTAATAAAGTTTCATTTTGGAAAGCAATTTATAAAAATATCATTTTAAACGAAACAATATTTGAAAAATATATTGATATATATATAAGAAATATGATTAATAATATATTAGTAAACAAGTAAAAAATATATATTTTAATCAATGTTTAATATGATTATTATATAACAAAACTAATAGAATATTATTATAATATTAATCATGAATAATTATTAAAAATAAAATAAAAAAATAATAATAATATATATATATATGAAATTATAAACAAAAGCATTATAACGTAACAGGTTTTTCAACTTTAACAGTTTCGATTTCAGGTGTTTTTTTATGAGGTTGTAATTTCTTTTCTTTCTTTTCTTTCTTTATATTTTTTAGAACAAATATTAATATCAAAAGTATAACAAGAATGACAATAACAACAATAAGAATAATTGTTGTGACTGAAAGAGAATTACCTGTTGATACTATTTTTCCATTAATTGAAGTATTAGTAATATTTTGAAGATTAGAATCATTACTTGTTTTACATGCTTTAAGAAGAATAGAATCAATACCAGTAAATAAAGTATTTATATCATTCTTTATATTATCTTCATCAGCTTGATTAGCAGTTATTCTTACATTAACTGAAACACCATCAGTATAAGTAGATATACTAGAAACACTAATAATCTTTACAGCAGATGAAGGAATAGAATAACTAGTAAGTGATTGAACAATAAGTGTTCTAAATGTTTCAGTAGTAGAAGGAGTATTAAAAGCAGTTTCAGTTAATCCTTCAAGTTTTATAGGAACATCAATAAATATTTTATTATCACCAGGATTCTCATTTGTAATAAATATATAACAATCAGAACTATCAGCAATTTGCCAAGAAGCAGTACCAACACCTGTATTTTGACAAACACGACTTTGAATACCTAATTGACCAGAAGGACATTCAATATAAGCAGTTATATCTCTTTCTGTAATAGGCCAATTATCATCAGAAGGACAATAAACAATACTTATCGTAATAGTAATAGTAGCAGTAGATTCTCCTCTTGCATTAGAAGCAGTAATAGTATAACTATTAGAAGAAGCTGAAGTAGGAATACCATATATAAAGCCATTTTGAGTATTAAATATTAATCCATCAGGAAGAGAAGGAGATATAGTTAAAGGATTAAGATTACCACCTGTAATAGAAGCCATAATTGGAGTAATAATATCATTCTTATATCCAATAATAGTATTTGTATTATAAGAAATTGAAGGTATCTTTAATTCACAATTATTAATAATATCTCCCCAAACAGCAGGATAACCAAGTTTACATAATCTTGTTCTAAATCCTTCATAATTAATAGGATCTTCACAAGGTAAAGTAACTTGGTTACCAATTTCTGTAATAGGCCAAATAATATCATCAGGACAATTAGCAATACTAATAATAATAGTAATAGTAGTAGTATATTCTCCTCTTGAATTAGATATAGTAATAGTATAAGTATTAGAAGAATCAGAAGTAGGTGTACCATATATTTGACCATTTTGATTATTAAGTATTAATCCATCAGGAAGAGAAGGAGATATAGTTAAAGGATTCAAATTACCACCTGTAATAGAAGCCATAATAGGAGTAATACCAATATTTTTATATCCAGTAATAGTAGTAGTTGTATAAGAAATCGAAGGATTCTTTAGTTGACAATTATTAACGGCATCTTCCCAAACAGCAGGATTTCCTAATAAACATAATCTTGTTCTAAATCCTTCATAATTAATAGGATCTTCACATGGTAAAGTAACTTGCTCTCCAGCTTCTGTAATAGGCCAAATATCATCAGAAATACAATTAAAAGTACTAATAATAATATTAATAACAATATTATCTTCTCCTCTTGTATTAGATACAGTAATAACATAAGAACCAGAAGAAGAAGAAGTAGGTGTACCATATATTTGACCATTTTCAGTATTAAATACTAATCCATCAGGAAGAGAAGGATTAATAGTAATAGAATTCAAATTACCACCTGTAATAGTAGCATTAACAGAATTAATAGCAACATTCTTATAACCAGTAATAGTTGTGATATCATATATAATTGAAGGCATTTTTAGTTGACAATTATTAATAATATCTCCCCAAACAGCAGGATATTCAAGTTTACATAATCTTGTTCTAAATCCTTCATAATTAATAGTATCTTCACATGGTAAAGTAATTTGTTGACCAGCTTCTGTAATAGGCCAAATATCATCAGAAATACAATTAGAAGCACTTATCGTAATTGTTATAGTAGCAGTAGATTGACCTTTTGAATTAGAAATTGTAATAGTATAAGTATTAGAAGAATCAGAAGTAGGAATACCATATATTTGACCATTCTCAGTATTAAATATTAATCCATCAGGAAGAGAAGGAGATATAGTTAAAGGATTCAAATTACCACCTGTAATAGTAGCAGCCACAGGAGTAATAGCATTATTTTTATTACCTATTATAGTATTAGTAGCATATGAGATAGTAGGTAATAAAAGTTGACAATTATTAATAATATCTCCCCAAACAGCAGGATCTCCTCTTATACATAATCTTGTTCTAAATCCTTCATAATTAATAGTATCTTCACAATCTAAAATAGCTTGTTCTCCAGCTTCTGTAATAGGCCAAATATCATCAATAGGACAACTACTATCTTTTATAGTAATAGTAATAGTAGCAGTAGATTCACCTCTAGGATTAGAAATCGTAATAGTATATAATACAGAAGAAGAAGAAGTAGTAGTAGTAGGTGTACCATATATTAATCCAGTAATAGAATTGAATAATAAACCATTAGGAAGAGAAGGAGATATAGTTAAAGGATTCAAATTACTTCCAGTTATAAGAGCAGTAATAGGAGTAATAGGAATATTTTTATATCCAATAGTTGTAGGTACTGTATATATTATAGTTGGCATTCTTAATTCACAATTATTAATAATAGTATCCCAAATAGCAGGATAACCAAGTTTACATAATCTAGTTCTAAATCCTTCATAATTAATAGGATCTTCACAAAGTAATGAAGTTTCTTGACCAATTTCAGTAATAGGCCAATTATCTTCAGAAATACAAAATACTACATCAATAAGAATCAAAATAGTAGTAGTAATAGAACCAGCAGTATTCGTAGCAGTGATAGTATAAGTAGTAAGAGCAGAATTAGTAGTAGGTGTACCAGAAATCATACCATTAGAAGGATTAATAGTAAGACCATTAGGAAGAGAAGGATAAATAGTAAAAGTTAATTCAGCACCAGTAACAGTAGCAGGAATAGAAGAAAAAATATTTTTATGTAAAGTAAAAGGAGAATCAATATAAGAAAGATCAGAAGGAGCAGTAAGATAACATAAATCTTGTTCATCACCAAATACACCAGCAGTACATAATCTTCTCTTAACACCAAGATAACCATTAGGACATTCTTGGAATGAATAACCACCTTCAACAGCAGGCCCCCAAATATCATCAGATACACAAGAGGAAGGAGTATTAGTAATATATAAACCAAATTCAGATAATTGAAAATATCCATCACCACAATTATCACTATCAAGAGAAGTATTATCACACTCAGTAGCAATAAATCTATAAGAATTATAAGGTTGAGAAGAATAGAAACCATAGGAGAGTGTTTGTCTATATTTAGTAAAAAATTGTTGGTATTCATGATCTAATAAAGTCCAAGTAATACCATTATCATTAGAACCTTCAATTCTCCAACCAGAAGGAGATCTTTGATTACACTCATTACCACTAATAATCTTATAATGATTAATAAATTCTTTACGACCATTATTGAAAGTATATTGATAAATAGCACCAACACATCGTGGACCACTAAGAACCTTTGTATAAATACTATTATCAAATAACATATCAGTACCTTCAGAATCAGTCTTTTCAATATCAGACCAAGCAACACCATCAGTTACTCTGTATTCACCAGAAGGAATAAAAGCAACAAAACAAGTGAAATCATTAGTAGCAGGAAGAGTATCTTTCTTATGTATTTCAACAGCTATAACATTAGTACCAACAACAAGAATAGGATTAACAAGTGTAGAAACAGAACTTGTAAATACAGCACTAGAAGTATATTCAGCAGTAGCAGCAGTATTATAATTAATAGTACCAGTAGGCATATTAATTCTTCTGATTTCATGACCATTAAGATAAACAATCATACCAGCATAAGTACTAGCACCAATATCAATACCAGCATAAGCAGCATCAACAGTAGAAAGAGTAAAAGTAGTTCTATAATATTGAGTAGTACCAGTAGGAACAGGTAAAGATCCAGCAATACCAGAAGACCAATCAATATCAGAGAAAGTAGCAGTATTCCAATCAGAAGGAGCTTCAATATCATCATTTAAGTATTTCCAAGCAGCACTAGTAGAAACAATTCTACCAATATTAAGAGTAACAGTCTTAGGAGATTCACCTATAGCAAGAGAACCAGAAACAAGAGCAGTTGTACTATCTTCAACAAATACAGAATAAGTACCATCACCCCAACCATTATTCTTACTATCCGATAAAACTAAAGAATAAACGCCAGTAGCTCTACAATAAATGAAATCTTGTGTATAATAGTTAATAGAAGTAGATCTTGAATCAATAACAGTACCAGTAGAATCCTTAAGAGTCCAAGAAGCTTCATTAGCATAAGTAGAGAAATAGAAAGATAATTTGAATAAGTTATTAGGATAAGAACAAGCAATTACAGAGAAAGTAATAGTAGTAGTAACAGGAGTACCTTGAAGACTTTTAGCACTAATAGTATATACAGTAGGAGATTGAAGTAGAGTTGGAATACCATTGAAATAACCATTAGAAGAATCCATAGAAAGACCAGTAGGAAGAGCAGGAGAAATAGTGAAATCATAATAATGTTCAGAAGAAACTAAAAGAGCAGGAACAGGAACACTCTTATAAGCAACAAGATCAGAAGGTGTGAAACTGAAATCAGGAATAACAAGAGATTCAATATCTTCAATTAAGAATTCCCATTCAGAGAAAGCATATTTATTTTCAGCTTGAATAACAACAGCTTTAGTAACAGCAATCTTATAATTAGTATAAGCTTGAGTAGAACCAAGAGCATAGAAACATTTTTTTTGTTGTCTTTCTTTCCAAGAATTATTAGTTTGAGAAGTAATAGTAGTCCAAGTAGAACCATCCATAGAACCATAAATAGTCCAATCAGCAGGATCATAATTAGGAGTATCTCTGTTAGAATAAATACAATATTTATTCATATAAATAGCTCTCTTATTATTAAATTGAACGGAAACCCATTTTTCACTTACAGAATCATGAATAGGAGTAATCCAACGAGTATAAGGATTAGAATCAAAAAGATTAGCAGGATTACCATCAGAGAAAACACCACTAGAAGTATAACTACCACCAGAAGAATTTTGAATGACATTAGAATCACCAAGAAGATGGAATAAACCATCAAAATCAACATAATAAGAGCCACTGCCACGATTAACAAGAGCAATAGCTATAGTAACACTATTACCATTAGAAAGAGTAGTCATAGGACCCGATACTGATCTCCATAAGAAAGAAGAATCACCATCAGTAGCAACAGTAGTTGTAGTAATTTCACCAGCAGCAATATTATATCTATAGACTTCATTACCATTTACATAAATAACACAGCCAGCTTTAGATTTAAAGAATAATTCCCAACCAACCATATTCGTCTTAGAAATAATAGTAAAAGTACTTCTAAGAAGAATAATACTTTGAGTAACAGAAACAAGAGGATTATAGTAAAGTTGAGACCAAGATACATCAGAGAAAAGAGCAGTCTTCCAATTAGCATCAGTAGGAGCACCTTGTTGATATCTCCAAGCAGATTGAGGAGCAAGATCAAGACGAGTATTAACATAATAAGTAGTAGTAGTACCAGCTAATAAATACATACGAGCAATTCTATGTTCAGTAGTAAGATCATATTTTAATGAAACATCAAGATAAGCACCTTTTTCCCAACCATCATTATTATCATCGAAAAGTACAAACTTCCAACGACCAGCAACTTGACATTCATTTAATACTTGATTCGCACCATTATTAACACCAGTAACAGTAATAATTTGAGTATTATCTTCAGAATAAATAGCAACACGTTCATCTTTAGAAGTCGATTTATTCACTTTAGTAATAACTACTTGAGCCATAGCAGGTTGTTGACAAACAATAAAGCTAATAGTCATAGTAAAAGTAGTAGCAGCATTAGTAGCACCATCAATAGCACTAATAGTATAAGTTTTAGTGGGTGAAGTTGTAGTTACAGAACCATAAATAATACCATTAATAGAATCAAGAAATAATCCAGTAGGTAAAACAGGAGTAATAGTATAAGTATGAATACCACTTGAAAGAGGAGCAACAGATATAGCTACATTAGTATAGATATTAAGAGTACTAGAAGGATATTGGAGACCAGGAGCAACAAGAGATTGACTATTTACAAAAGTACGAATTTCAGCTAATTGAGTAATACTTTTGCTATAATTATTCAATAGATCTAATTTAATTTGATTAAAAGATTTTCTATTCGAAGGAATATTAAATATATAATTAGTACTTCTAGCAGCAAATTTGTTATTAATAACATGGTCCAAGAATATCCAGGTAGCACCATCATCTTCAGAACCATAGAACTTCCATTCTCTAGGATCTTGTCCATTATAATCATTACCAGAAGTAATTTGATAAGCATTAAACCAAGTTTTAGATCCATTAGGAAGAGCAATAGTAATAGTACTAGCAGTAGCTTGGAAATAATATTTAGTAGAATCAGAATTATCAGCAACATTACCACAAATTTCACTTGTAGTAGCTGCTTCAACAGAACAAGTAGCAGTACCACCAGAAGTAACAACATCACCAGCTAGAAAAACAATTATGATAATTTATATATGAATATAATATTTTTAATAGATTATAATAGATATCATTGAATAAAAATAGATTTATAGTAAAATATATATATGTATATATATGAATATAATAATAATATACTAGTAGATGAAATAGTAGTAGCATAAGCATCAAAGACATCAGCAGTAGTTAATTGAGAAGAATGAGAGTGAACTTCAACAGCTACAGTTAAAGAAGTACCAGATGTAATATAAAGAGAAAGAGGAAGAACAATTCTATATTTATAATTATAATAAATATATATATATAATAGATAAATTATATATTTACACTTTCCAAGTAGCATCAGTTTCAGAAGTTAAAGAAGCAGTATTAGAATAAGATACACTATATATAATATATAATTATTTTATAATTATTATATATATGTTTATAAATAGAAAAAAGTGATATATATGTTGTATATAAATAAACAAAGAACACTTACATAGGTAATCCAACACGAGAAGCTTCAACACCATTTATATAAAGAACAAAGCCAGAATTTGTTTTAACACCAAAACGAAGAGCATAAGCAGCAGCATCAGAAATAGAAGAAGTATATCTATAATAACGAGTAGTAGTAGAAATAGCAGGGAAAGCACCAGGAGCAAGAGGAGTCCAAGCAGCATCAGCGAATGATATTTGAGTCCAAGAAGTACCAGTTTGAGCAGTAGTAGAAGTCTTCCAAGTAGCACCAGGAGGAATAGAAAGATTCACTATATAGAATTAATATTATTTAATTATGAATGAAATAATAATTATTATTATTATAAGTAAAAAAGAAATAATCATATACAAGTGAATTGTTGTAATTTAGGAGCTTTAGCAAAAGCTTCACCACTATTGAGTCTTGCAGTTAAGAAGGTGACTCCATTATAATTAATATAAAGATAAGCACCAGTAGACCAACCATCTCCATAACTAAAATGAATATATAATTATTATGATTATTTTATTAGAAAATGTATTAATTATGTAAAAAAAAATCTTATAAATATAATCAATTACATACCTATCGTACATAGCAAGAGTATAGACAGTGTTTAATTGAAGACAGACATCATATTCCTTGGATTTAGAGCTATCAGCAGAAGTACCAGCTCCTTCATGGACAAGAGTTCCAGTTAAATCACTACCTTGAAATATTTTCCATGATTCTTCATAAGCATAAGAACCATATGTTCTCTTAAGAATAAAAGGTAAACTAGGAGCAACACATTCCGATTGAACTATATGTTCGTTAATAGTCAAAAATAAAAATGTTATAAATATACCTAAAGATATCAATCCTAAAATACTAATAAGGTCAATGAATTGTCTCATTTCTTATTAGCTAAAAATAAATAAAAAAAAACCATTGTACTCATTTTTTGTTAAGATTTAAAACTTGCCGAGTAAAACTTGTTAAATTTGTTTTGCATTTTAATACATGACATCACCAATAAACTTGGTTTAAACATGCCAATGACAGAGAGTTTTTCATATAAAAAAAATGGAAATTCTATTAAAAAATTTTTAGTACTTTCTTTTAGTAATGCAAGTTATTTTGAAAAGAAATCTCTGCAATTCTATTAAATTAGCATCAAAGACTTTTAATCCATTAATATATATGATTCAATATTTCTCTATTAAAAAGATAATATGCTAAAACATTAAAATGACAATCATAATAACGAATGCTCATGACGAATAACTATAAGAAATTGGTCTTTTAAAAAGTTTTAATTCATTTAAAAATTTATATGGCAGATTTCATTTTGAAATAATATTTGATTCCTTAGATTTATAAAAAGAAATACTTACATTTTTCAATACCTTCCAAAGAGTTTGTGACACTTGCGGCGAGACTTTTGTGACACGTTTTTCAGCCATGCTTAATTCAGCTGAATTCAGATAAGCAGAGCAAATGAGTGATTTCTATCACTGATTGACACTTTTGACTCTTTAAAGTTTTTAATTGCAATTTCCACAAAAAGATTTCTAAGTCAATAATAATTCAATAAGCAAAAGACTTTAAAACAAAAAAGAATATTCCAGGAAGCTTTAAGTGATTTATGATTGAGACTCAAAAGCACTGTTGAACATATTTAATCAAAGAATTGACATCTTCACAATTTTAGAATGTTATACAATATTAAAAACGTTTCTATTTTATTTAAAGTCACAACTTTGTCAACTAATCGGGTCAGTAGTTTTAAAAATTTTATAGCTATGCTTAAAGTAAAAGACCTCTTAGAGTTATAAGTATGTGTGAATGTGAGTAAAATGACCTCTATGGGTTAAAAACAAAACTCAGTCAAAAAATCATAATTATTATTTTTTACACTGAAAAATTCAAATACGAATTTTTTTTTCTTTTTTTAATACGATTTTTAACTATTTTTTTATGATCAAAATATAAAAATGAAATATACTTGACGATTCTTATAATAAACAAATGAGAACTCTAAAAAATACCATGCTTCCTAATGGTATCAAGTAAGCCACTGACTTCTATGTTTCTATTATTTCTCTATTCACAGATTTATAATATTAGCAATTCTTATTAATAGGTCTCATTATTTATTTGTTTGTAGCCAAATGTATGTTGCTATTAATCAGTTGATGCTATTATTTACAAATTGATTCAATGTCAACACCTTCTATCATCAGCCTAACATAATAGAATATATAAAAATAGCTTTCTGAACTGAATGAGATAGAAACAAATATCTATTTTTTGAGTCATTTTTTAAAACTTGCATTAAAACTACATTTTTAATCGACATCCACACACTCAACCATGACCGCTTCTTAATCTTTCATGTGAGTCAACTGACCACTGTTTCAAAAAAAAATTAAAAGTTGTTGAAAGACAAGATATTCTGACTTGCTCTTCACATTACATCTATAAATATTTTTATAAAGACTTCATTTTTATTATATTTATTATACATAATAGACGATGAAATCATTCATTGTTTGCTTATTTATTGCTTTAGGTATTTAATTATAGTTATGAATCATGTGAGCATACTAATTGTGTATATATAGCTGTTGCACAAACATGTATATCTCCTAAGATGATTGTCAACATTAAAAGAACTTACAAAAGTTCTGCTACTCAAGAAGGTATTCAAATTTGGCAAGGTAATTACCAAACTGGTACTTTAATTGGTGAATGGAATGGTAATGGACATGATAATACTATTCAAACTTATTCTCTCTGTTTATCTTCTACTTTACATACCCTTGTTGCTACTGATGGGTATATTTTTTTTTATACATAAGAATTAATAACGTTTTTCATAGTGCTAAGGATGGATGGTATGATGGTTCTATTTTTGAAATTGTTACTAGATCTGGTGTTGTTATTCTTAAGGGTACACTTGATAGTTATCAACAAAAATTATTCACTTTCTATCGTAAGTTTTTATTTAAAACAAATTTTATTTTTAATTCACCAAATAATCTTCTCTTTCTTTAGCTGCTTTTTCTATAAAATCTACTGATTCTTGGAAATATTCTGCTGTCGCTCAAAGTGATAATCAATGGACTGCTGCTGGTTTTGCTGATTCTACTTGGACTTCTTATGCTCCTGGTTCTTTCCCTGAAGTTTCTTCTATTACTAGATATTTCCGTGCTACTGCTAGTGTTCCTTCAAATAAGAATAGTTTTGCTCTTGTAGATTGTGGTGTTTTAAGTAAGGATGGTGTTGCTATTTATATTAATGGTCAAGAAGTATATCGTCGTAATATTCCTACTGGTGCTTCTGGTAGTACTCCTGCTACTACTGTTGATGCTGTATCTGCTTACAGACGTGTCACTTTCCCAGTTACTTCTTCTTTCCTTTCTGGTTCTACCGTTACTATGGCTGTTGAAGTTCATGGTGCTTCTGCTACTCCTGTTGCTGAAGATTTCATGGGTATTTTAATCTTTGTTTATGGTCCTTCTGTTTCTCGTAATATGGATTTCACTGTTAATGCTGAAAGACCTGCTGATTATTCTGGTGAACCTGTTGGTAATGCTTTTGATGGTGATATTCAAACTAAATGGTATATTAACCCTCTTCCTATTTGGGGTGAAATAAGATTCAATAATGGTAGAAGAGAATGGGTAAATAGATATGTTTTAACTGTTGGTAGTTTTGGTATTTATCGTAGACCTACTTCCTGGAAGATTTTTGGTTCTAATGATGGTACTAATTATGATCTTCTTGATGCTAGATCTCATTTTGATTGGGAAGGTACAAGACTTGACACTATGTTTGAAATGAATACAAATCAAAAGTCATATGAAATTTATAGAATTCAAGTTTTAACTTCTGGTGGTACTGATAGTGAAATTGCTGAAATTCAATTCTATGCTACTACTAATGCTTATGTTACTCCTTCTCTTTCTTATGGTACTACTACCGTAAGTCTTATTGCTAATATGGATAGTAAACAATTAACTCCTACTCAAAATGGTTTCCAAAACTTTGCTATTAGTCCTGCTCTTCCTGCTGATGTTGGTGCTACTTTTGATCCTGTTACTGGTGCTATTACTCTTATTCCTACTGCTGTTATTACAGCTGCTCAATATCAAATTACTGCTTCTCATGCTGTTACTGGACAAAGCTATACTACTTCTGTTATGATTAGTGCCACTCTTTGTCTTTCTCCTAATATTCGTTTCGATTTATTCCAACAAGTTGGTAAAGCTGGTACTACTGCTGGTGATGCTGAAACTGTTTCTGTCTTAAATTCTGCTGGTACTCAAATTTTCACTTCATCTCTTAGACCTACTGATTATACTGATTATAATGAAAAAACCTATAAATTCTGTCAAGCACCTGGTATTTATGTTTTTAAATTAACTGCTGCTTCTTCTGCTGGTTTCTCTACTGCTTCTTATGTTTCTGTTGATATTTACAGAGCTGATGGTTCTAAATTAGTTGCTTCTAGAAGAAAACTTCTTAATAAGAGTAGTGATTCTTTCAATGAAGATATTTCTTTCAATTTACCTACATCTACTAAGATTTTAACTGGTGTTACTTCCATTCCTGCTGGTTGGAATACTCTTTCTTTTGCTGATTCTGCTTGGGCTACTTATGTTAGTGAACCTGCTATGACTTCTACTAGTAGAATTGTTCTTGTTAGAAGTACATTTACTGTTACTCCTACTTCTGATACTCAAGGTTGGCAACTTAATTATAGAACTAATGCTGGTACTATTGTTTATTTAGATGGTACAGAAATTATTCGTTTCCAAACTACTGAACCTGCTGGTACTACTCTTTCTACTACTTCTACTGCTAGTGCTAGTGACTATTCTTATGCTTGGAGAACTTTAACTGGTGTTATGTCTCAATTAACTGCTGGTTCTCATGTTTTCAGTATTGCTATGATTGCTAAATATAATTCTTTTGCTACTGATCCTATTAATTTCGATTGTTTCCTTCGTTTCTTAGCTGATTCTAATACTAATTCTAGAACATGGAATATGGATAGCAAGCAATCTTCTGTTGTTTGGGATGATTCTAAAGCTGATAAATTATTTGATTCTAATTATAATACTCGTTTTGCTACTTGGTTTAGAGCTTCTAATCCTGCTCCTCAATGGGGTGCTGGTAATTTAGAAGCATTATCTTTTGAAGTATTTAATAAATATTGTATTGTAAGTGGTTGGGATGCTCCTCAACATGATCCTAAGAAGATTACTCTTTCTGCTTCTACTGGTAGTTGGGATGAAATTGCTTTTGAAATTATTGATGCTCAAGAAGACATTGTATTTGATGGAAGATCTCAACGTATTTGTTTCTATATGCCTACTGTTACTAAAGCTTATAATATTTTCAAGATTTCTGCTCTTGAAACTAATGTTGCTCCTCCTGATAATGATAGATTTTATCTTGCTGAATTAGAATTCTATTTAATTGATTTCAATAAACTTACTATTCCTCCTCTTGCTTATTCTGCTTCTTCTGTTACTGGTTATACTAATTCTCAAATTACTTCTTTATATCCTACTTCTGAATATTATAGACAATTTACTACTACTCCTGCTCTTCCTGCTGGTATAACTCTTTCTGCTTCTACTGGTATTATTTCTGGTACTCCTACTGCTCCTTCTTCTGGTACTTATACTATTTCTGCTACTGGTATTACTGGTACTGCTACTACTGTTAGTGTTACTATTACTATTCAAGCTTGTACTTTACCTAATGTTTTCTTTAAGGTAGTTTTCACTGGTATGGATGATGCTAATGCTTATCAAAATGGTTTCTCTCTTAGTAATATGGCTGGACAAGTTATTGATAAATTAGATACTTTCCCTAATTATTTACTTACTGGTTTAACTCGTGGTTATTGTCAACCTTCTGGTGCTTATTCTCTTATTTTAAAGGATGCTTTTAATGATGGTTGGAATAATGCTAAAGTTACTGTTTATAATTATGATGATATTATTATTCTTCAAGATACTCTTCTTTCTGGAGACTCTTCTAAGACTTTATATATTAATGTTGGTTATTTAGTTGCTTTTGGTCAAAGTTCTTGGAAATATACTTCTACTGTTCAATCTGATGCTGCTTGGGCTGCTACTACTTTCAGTGATGCTACTTGGTCTACTGCTCAAGCTGGTTCTTTCACTGGTTTAACTGGTACTACTGTTTATTATAGAACTACTTTTACTGTTAATAATCTTGAACAATTCTCTCTTTATGAATTATCTCTTAAGATTAAGTCTGGTGTTATTGCTTATATTAATGGTAAAGAAGTTTATAGATATGCTGTTCCTACTACTGGTGTTACTTCTTCTACTTTAGCTACTAGTGAATTTGATGATGTTACTGTTGTTACTTCTTCTGAATCTGCTCAATATGGTAGTTTAGTTAATGGACAAAATGTTTTAGCGGTTGAAATTCATAGATATGGTCCTTCTCAAGAAACTACTTTTGATGCCCAAGTTGTTCTTCAATTATCAGGAAATAATAGAGTTTCTGGTGGTACTGTTAAGACTAATGTTCCTGGTTTAAATACCGATCAATGGCATGAAACTGAAGATAAGGCTTTTGATCGTAATATGGATACTAAATATTATGCTCAAGGTTGTGGTCAAACTATTTGGTTAGAATATATTTATAATTATAATCGTAAAGAATATGTTTCTTCTGTTGCTGTTTCTCGTGCTAACAATTGGAATCGTAAACCTACTGCTTTCATTTTATCTGCTTCTAATGATGGTATTAACTATATTACTCTTACTTGTGATTTCAATATGACTTTTGGTAATTATAAATCTGCTGCTGGTACTAAAACTTATGATTTCTTTAATAATGTTGCTTATAATAGATATAGATTTACTTTTGATACTCGTTCTTGTTCTGAAGGTGTAGAAATTTCTGAATTAGCTCTTACTTCTAAGAGAATTGATATTTCTTGTGTTGCTTCTAGTATTTGGGGGCCTGCTGTTGAAGGTGGTTATTCATTCCAAGAATGTCCTAATGGTTATCTTGGTGTTAAGAGAAGATTATGTACTGCTGGTGTATTTGGTGATGAACAAGATTTATGTTATCTTACTGCTCCTTCTGATCTTTCTTATATTGATTCTCCTTTTACTTTACATAAAAATATTTTTTCTTCTATTCCTGCTACTATATTTGGTGCTGAATTAACATATACTATTGATCCTGTTCTTCCTAATGGTCTTACTATTAATCAAATTAATGGAATGATTTCTGGTATACCTACTACGAATTCTGATATTACTACTTATACTGTTACTGCTACTAATGAATTTGGTTCTGTTTCTACTACTATTTTCATTTACATTGATGTAGTATTTTGTATTTCTGAAGATAATTGGTCTATTACTGAGATTGGTCAAGAAGCTTCATTACCTTGTGAAGATCCTATTAATTATGAAGGATCAAGAACTAGATTATGCCAAATTGGTTATCCTGCTATTTGGGGAGATATTATTAATAATTGTGAATTAAGAAAGCCAAGTATAATATATACAGTACCTACAACTATTGGATATAAAAATATTCCTATTACTCCTATTACTGCTCTTATAACTGGAAGTAATTTGAATCCTTTAACTATATCTCCTTCTCTTCCTAATGGTTTATTATTCAATTCTATTACTGGATTAATATATGGTACACCTACTACTACTACTTCTTCTTCTTCTGTATTATATACTATTACGATTTCTAATCCTAGAGGTGAATCTACTGCTACTATTACTATTACTATAAAAGATAGTAGTTGTCCTATTGATGATATTTGGCCTATTACAGAAGCTGGAGAACAAGCTATTTTAGATTGTGAAGATACTATTAATTATGAAGGATTTAGAACAAGATTATGTATAAGAGGAGATCCTGCTGTTTGGGGAGATATTATTAATAATTGTCAACTTTTATTACCTACTATCTCATATGCTACTAATACTATAATAGGTAATAAAAATAATGCTATTACTCCTGTGGCTGCTACTATTACAGGTGGTAATTTGAATCCTTTAACTATATCTCCTTCTCTTCCTGATGGATTAATATTTAATACTGAGAATGGTCAAATATATGGTATTCCTACTTCTGATTCTTCTAATACTTATACTATTACAATTTCTAATTCAAAAGGTCAATCTACTGCTACTATAACAATTACGATAAGTGCTTCTAATTGTATTTCTGATGATATTTGGCCTATTACAGAAGCTGGTCAACAAATTACTTTACCATGTGAAGATACTATTAATTATGAAGGATTTAGAACAAGATTATGTAAACTTGAATATCCTGCTGTTTGGGGAGATATTATTAATAATTGTCAACTAAAAATGCCTTCAATTATATATGATATCACAACTATTACTGGTTATAAGAATGTTGCTATTAATTCTGTTAATGCTACTATTACAGGTAGTAATTTGAATTCTATTACTATTAATCCTTCTCTTCCTGATGGATTAGTATTTAATACTGAAAATGGTCAAATATATGGTACACCTACTTCTTCTTCTTCTGGTTCTTATGTTATTACTGTATCTAATACAAGAGGAGAAGATAATATTGTTATTAATATTATTATTAGTACTTTTAATTGTATTTCTGATGATATTTGGCCTATTACAGAAGCTGGAGAGCAAGTTACTTTACCATGTGAAGATCCTATTAATTATGAAGGATTTAGAACAAGATTATGTTTATTAGGAAATCCTGCTGTTTGGGAAGATGCCGTTAATAATTGTCAACTAAAGAATCCTTCGATTTCTTATACAACTACTACTATTACTGGATATAAAAATATTGGTATTACTCCTATTATGGCTTCTATTACAGGTGGTAATTTGAATCCTTTAACTATATCTCCTTCTCTTCCTGATGGATTAATACTTAATAATCAAAATGGTCAAATATATGGTACACCTACTTCTGATTCTTCTAATACTTATACTATTACTATATCTAATTCAAGAGGAGAATATACTACTACTATTACTATTATTATTAGTATTGCTAATTGTCCTGATGATATTATTTGGCCTATTACAGAAATTGGTAACCAAGTTACTTTACCTTGTGAAGATCCTATTAATTATGAAGGATTTAGAACAAGATTATGTAAACTTGGTTATCCTGCTGTTTGGGGAGATATTATTAATAATTGTGAATTAAAGATACCTTCAATTTCTTATAATACAAATACTATTATTGGATATAAGAATGATATTATTACTCCAATTATGGCTTCTATTACAGGTGGTAATCTTAATCCTTTAACTATATCTCCTTCTCTTCCTGATGGATTAATATTTAATACTCAAAATGGCTTTATATATGGTATTCCTACTTCAGCTTCTTCTAATAGTTATACTATTACTGCTTCTAATGCAAGAGGAGAATCTACTGCTACTATTACTATTACGATAAGTATTGTTTATTGTCCTTCTGATGATAATTGGCCTATTACAGAAAGAGATATAACTGCTTATATTGAATGTCCTTCTGGTCAATTAGGTATTCAAAGTCGTGTTTGTCAAAATACAGGTGTTGGTACTGCTTCTTGGCAAATTGCTGATAGTTCTGATTGTTATATATTTATTACAAATGAGAATCCTGGTGATAATAAAATATTTATTGATGTTCCTATAAAACTTGAAGGATTAACTGAAACTGCTTTTAATACTCCTTCTACTACTGAAACATTTAGAACACTTATTGTTCAATCACTTACTAGTTATTCTATTCCTTCATCTGCTGTAAAGATTATTAGTGTTTCTAGTATATCTACTTATACTGATGGTGTTTCAGTTAATGTAAGAATAACTGCTAATCAAGCTGATGAAGATAATATAAAGAATGATATAAATACTTTATTTACTGGTATTGATTCTATTCTTCTTAAAGCATGTAAAACAAGTAATGATTCTAATCTTCAAAATATTACTAATACTTCAATTAATGGAAAAATAGTATCAACAGGTAATTCTCTTTCAGTCACAACAATTATTCTTATTGTTGTTATTGTCATTCTTGTTATACTTTTGATATTAATATTTGTTCTAAAAAATATAAAGAAAGAAAAGAAAGAAAAGAAATTACAACCTCATAAAAAAACACCTGAAATCGAAACTGTTAAAGTTGAAAAACCTGTTACGTTATAATGCTTTTGTTTATAATTTCATATATATATATATTATTATTATTTTTTTATTTTATTTTTAATAATTATTCATGATTAATATTATAATAATATTCTATTAGTTTTGTTATATAATAATCATATTAAACATTGATTAAAATATATATTTTTTACTTGTTTACTAATATATTATTAATCATATTTCTTATATATATATCAATATATTTTTCAAATATTGTTTCGTTTAAAATGATATTTTTATAAATTGCTTTCCAAAATGAAACTTTATTACAAAGCTACAATTGTTATAAAAGAATATGAAACTTTTGTTAATTTTTGATAGTTAAAATTTTATTATTATATAAAGTGACATAGAGTAGTTTCTTATGATAATAACATAATGTTGGGAAAACATTAATTCTCTGTTATGATTAAAAGTATTATGTAATAATTATGTTGATAATATTTTAATATCATAAACATATTTAAACAATAAATTTACAAAACTATTTTTAAACCTGTTAAAAAATGATAATATATATAATGAAAAAAACTTATTAAAAACATGAAAATATATATATATATAAAGAAAGAAAATAAGAGAAATAATAATGTATTATTATATTTTAAGCTCTTCCCCAGACTTCATAATCTTCAACTGTAAAAATATTTTTAGAATTAGTATTACTAGTATTCACAAATAATGATGAGTATTGATGAGTATTGACTTCAGAATAGCAAGATGCTTTACAATAAGAATTCGTATTACTATGACATTGATTAGATATATAGATATCATAGCCCATTCCAAATGTTGGACCATAAGAAGAATAACAATATATAGCTTTATTATTAGTTTTATAATTATAATCATATTGAGTAGGAGGAATACCATGCTCATTACTTAAAGTAAAGAGAAATTCTTTAGAATAAGGTTTCCAATCTATATAATCATATTGAGTAACTATATAAAATGAATAAATATATTACCTGAACCAGCCCAACTTTGATCTGTATATCCACCAAATATATTAATATGATTATTATGGCCTATATGCTTAATAAGAGTAACTGTTTCTCCTTTATTATCACAATATTTATGAAATTCACTTGCTTTATAATCATGCTCACTTGCTCTATATATATATATATATAATATAATATAATAAAGTATAAATACCTAAATAATAATTTCCATTTCTTTTCTTTACCAAGCCAATTCATTAAAGGTATTTCCATGGATTTATTAGTAAGTATACGTGTATAGGGGAAATATGAATAAGGGATTATACATTCATCCACTATATTTATTACTTTATCACCAAATAATCTACACATTTCATTTTCTAATAATTGTTTATTCATATTGTTCATTTCTTCTTCTGAAAGGTTAGGGTTAGGGAAAAAAAAATATATAATGAGAGTATGTTAAAAAATGTTATAATATTTTTTAATATTATAAATATAATTGGATAAAAAAAGATTTATTTAATTTAATTGGTAGTCTAGAATTCTAGAATTCTAGAATCTAGGATTGTAGAATTGTAGAATGAAATAAACCAATAGAATGAATTAAAAAAAAAGTGAAATAAAATAGTGTTAGGGTAAAAAAGTGAATAAAAATAGTATTAGGGTTAAAAAATCTACAATTCACTCGTTTTTGTCAAAATTATGACTCGTTTTTGGTGATTTTTATTTGAGAAAATGATAAATATGTCCTAAATACGTCTACTTCTGAGAAGTATGTCTTTTATTTTTGCATAAGTGATAAATATGTCGCTTTGTGCTGTTAGGTTCTGAATTTATTATCCAATCATTTGTTATCTTATATTCTTTTGAAGCTCTACATTTCTTTTTCTTTATTATTCATGAAAATTTATTTTTTATTTTTTCATTTTTTATTTTTATTTTATTAAATACAAATGAATGATATGTATCCATTTGGATGAAACATAATATGTCAATATATTCTGTATAATAGATAAATTTATCTTTTAGAATAGAATTATACATTCGATTTTTCAATAGCCCGTTAAAAGGTAGATTATATACTTTTAAAACAATAGACTGCATAGTTTATTACAAAATATACAATAATAATGAAATTCAATCAATATTAGAATTTATAATGAGAATATTTTTAAATATTTCTTTTATTGTAAGATTTTATTCTTAACATCCTTTATACCTTGTCAAAATCAGTCACTATACAAAAATTTAAACTCATATAACAACTTTTGAAGACCAAGAGAATACTGAAATTAAATACATATTTGTAATTATGCAGTTATTAGTACTTCATTATAAGTGATTAATATAAATATTTATATGAAATCCGTTAAGTACATGCTTACGGCCTAATTCTTAGAATTTCTTCTAAAATTCGTTTAATAGAGTGAGATTCAAAATAATATTGGCTTTTACATATATTACAGACATTCGTCTATATTTTCTCAAAAGGAGAGGAGATATTGTTCTGTGTCAAGTAAATGTCGAAATGTAAAATGTTGTTAAAAATTTACAAATTTACATATATTGCGTTTAATTAGCTACGCTAATTATACTGACAAGAAATCAGCTTATAATAGCAAGCTTAAGTGTTTAAAATCTTGATAATTGCTAAATAATTTTCTGTATTTGGCTCATTTTGATAATGAAATGATTATTCTCTGTTTTTATATTATAGTTGACTCAAAACTAACATAAATTCATTAACCTACACTATTGAGAATACATCAGATTACAACTCATATCAGGTACTGTTCGCTTTTAAAGCATGAAAAACTATAAAAAAAAATAATACAGATTTTCATGAGTGTGAATAGAACTTTTAAACAGATTCTTATTAAATAAAACATCAATATATATATATATATATATATATATATATATATATATATAATAGCTTATGTCAGGAGTTGAACCTGATGGCCATGTAATTATTAAAGCCTCTCACCTTATAGAGCATAAGAGTTATAACAGTATTAATATATATATATATATATAAAGAAGCATATATTATATATGAATGAATATTAATATGATATATATGTATATTTATAAAGAAAAAATTATTCAACTAAATATTAATTAATGTAGGAATAAGAATCATGTAAATAGATATAAATTACTAAAATAGTAATCAATAATATAAAAAAAAAATAAATCTTTTTATTAATAAAAACAGAAAATATATAATATAATAATATATTTAATAGATAGAAATTAGTTAAATATGAAAAAGAAGTCTATATATGACAAATATAAAAAAAAATAAAAGACAGAAACTAAGTATTAAAAAATGAAGAAAGGAGGATGAAGCTAACTAAAAGGATATAGAGTAAGAAAAAAAATATAAAGAAGAATTAAAAGAAAATGAAATAATACTAGAAAATATTTTAAGAATTAAAAAAGAAGGACAATAAAAAGTACTATATAATAGAATAATTAGAAAAGAAGATGTAGAAAGAAATTAGAAGAATAGTCAAGGAAAATAAAGTATGAGGAGAGTATACATAGGAAGTACAATAGAGTGGAGACATCTAAAAGAAAAGAAATAACTATTCAAAAGAGATAGAGTAGGAATATAAAATATATATATATAAGAATGAATTGCAAATGATACTATATGTTATAATAGAGTAAAATATTGAGATTAGATAAAATGACGATAATATGAAGGGAAAGGAGTAGAAGATTTAGAAAGCAGAAAAATAGGAAGAAGAATAAGAAGATTGAACAGAAAAACATAGAAAGAAGGAGATTGAGAAGAAAAAGAATGAGGTAATAAGAATAAAAATGAGATTGAGAAAGAAGAAGAAGAAGAAGAAGAAGAAGAAGAAAGAGAAAGAGAAAGAGAAGTAGAAGTAGAAGGAGAAGTAGAAGTAGAAGGAGAAGTAGAAGGAGAAGGAGAAGTAGAAAAAGAGAAGTAGAAGTAGAAGGAGAAGGAGAAGGAGAAGGAGAAGGAGAAGTAGAAGTAGAAGTAGAAGTAGAAGTAGAAGTAGAAGAAGAAGAAGAAGAAGAAGAAGAAGAAGAAGAAGAAGAAGAAGAAGAAGAAGAAGAAGAAGAAGAAGAAGGAGAAGGAGAAGGAGAACAAGGAGATTGAGAATGAGAACAAGGAAAAGAGCGAAAAGAAAAAAAAGAATATATCGAAAAAGAAGAATATATATATAAAGAAGAAGAATAAGGAGAATAATGATATATAGACGAAGAATAAGATAAACAGAAGATACAGAAAAGAAGGAGAAGGAAGAGAAAAGAAGAAGTACAATAGAAAAATATGTTGGAAAATAATGATAAATAGAAGATATAGAAGAAGAAGTAGATGCAGAAAATATAGAAGAAAGATATATAGACGAGGATAGAGAAGAATAAGTAGAATATATATATAGAAGAAGAAAAAAGGTGAAGAATGATAAATAGAAGACATAGAAGAAGAATAAGAAGATAAAGGAGGTACATAAGATATAGGAGGAGAATGATATGGAGAAAATGTAGAATAAGAATAAGGATAAATAGAAGAGAAAATACAGATGAAGGAGATAGAGAGAAAAAGAATATATAGAGAAGAATGTATAGAAAGAGAAGAAGAAGAGAAGAAGAAAAATAAGATCAAATAGAAGAAGAAGAAACAGAAGGAGAGAGAAAGAAGGTGATTCAGAATTAAAATAAATAGAAGAAGGATAAATAGAAGAAGGATAAATAGATGAAGAAGAACGAGAAGGGAATGAACAAAGGGACAGAGAATAAGGATATATAGAAGAAGAAGTAATAAAGAAAGAACATGTAGATGAGAATTAAAAGGAATAAAGAATAAGGAAAGTATAATTGGAAGAAGATGAGAAAAAGAAGTAATAATATAGAAGGAAATAAAGAAGAAGAATAGGAAAAGGAAGAGTTGAAGGAAATGAAAAAGAAGAAGATCATGATAAAGAGAAGGAAATGAAGAGAGTATGTAATGATAGGAGAAGAAGAGCCAGTAATAATTATGGAGGAAAGAAGAAAGTGAAGGAAAAACTAGAATATAGAATAGAAGAACATGAAATAAAACATACTATAAAGTAATATTAAGAAAAACAATAACTGTATTATGTAACATAAGAGTATAAGAATAAAAATGAGTAAAAACTAGAGAGTAGATGAATGGAAGAGAGAAGAGGAGAACAAGGCCAATTCAGGACAAGAGGAGAAAATAAGAATGAAGAAAAACAAATATATAAAAGTTTTGCCTATATATATATATATATATATATATATATATATAAGAATAAAAAAAGAGAAGAATAGAACAAAGTCAATAAATATATTGAATAAAACTAATAATAAATATGAACAAAATTTATTCTTAATAATAAAGAAAATAATAATATATAAGCAAAATAAAAAAAGTCAATTATATATATATATATATATATAAGAAAAAACAAGAAGTTAGTGACAAGAAGAACAAGAACTAGGCTTAATAACTATATAATAACCTATATAAATATCTATATAATATTATAATTATAATTATAAAGAAAATAAATACAGAAAATATATACATCTAGAATCTGAATATGACTAATACCAACTAACTCTAATTATAAGCATTTGAGTGTTATAGGTAGTGATTAAGTGAAGAGATCCATGCTTCTCTGTAATTTAAGACCAATCTATTTATCCAATTAAGTAATTTTTTTTTTGAAAGTATCAAGCCACGCTCAGTTAATATAACCGACCAATTGCTACTCAGTGAGAAAGCCTAAAGAAATAACTTTGTATGGTGACGTCACATCATCCCATTTAAACCACAATACAATAGCAGACCATCTAGCTCAACCACTTTACACCACTCAGACAAGCTCACCATAGAGAAAGAGAACATAGCACAACAGATCAATCTGCCAATGGAGACTGGAAGGTACTCTACTATACTCCTAGGGCCTATATATAGATAAATATATACTTAAAACATACAAAAACGAAATTAATCATATTTTTTATATGATTATTGAAACTTCACTATAAATTAACTTATTAAATTTTATTGAAATCTTAATATTTCTACTTTTTATTATTTATTATTTTATTTAAATACTTTAAACCGTTATTCTTACTCCTGATGTCTTCTTGTTGTTGATGGAGTATGTATTTATGTAAATAAAATTAGTTAATTGATTAATTATTTATAGAGTGTTACATAAAATGAAATTAATGGTTATGGTCATGAGGAAATCACTAGACTTGATGAAGACAACAAAAATTAGTCGATTATGTGATAGTCACTAGATTGCCTAAATGTGTTGAACTGTCAGAAAAGGTGAGTTTGTGTGTGTTTGAATTTGAATTCAACATTAATTAAAATACGTCTTTTAGTAATTAATTTAATTTTAGGGAAGTTACAAACAGAATCGATTTTTCTTGGTGATATGTTGAGTTAGAATGCCTTTATTTTAATTTTTTATTAGTAATTTGAATTTAATTATGACCTATATAAACTAAAGTTAATTATAATAGTTTTCTAGGTAATGTAGATTTGTCAAGGTTCTTTAAAAGTTTTGAAAGTAGTTTATAAATGTTAGAATAGATTATTTGTGTCAATCATGTTAATATAAACAGTAGAAATGCTTTTTAAGAGTATAGACAAAGAATGCATTGCGTGTTTATAGACTTCAAGGTGTTATTGATGAATATTTATTTTTTATTTGTGTGTAGAATTGATCAATAGGATATATAGCAAAACAAAATAATGAATGTGGTATTCTAAGTGAATGTAATTGTGAATGTGTTGTGTGTTGAATATAGTAAACTAAAAACAATATAGAAGAGCGACTAACGATGTATAGAGTTTATTCAATTACATGAAACTCAATATACCCTTTCATACTGGCTATAATGAATGAAAATATCTATAGAGAAAAATATTGAAAATTTTTATAAAAAATATAATATATGACCCTAGATCAGGAATTGAACCTGATAACAATCTATTAATGATTGCTACTAACCATATTCAGTCTAAGGAATATTAATTATTTGAATATAACCATGTATATATGTTTAACAGACAAAAACCCAAAATATAATTATATAATTATATATATATATATATATATATATATATATATATATATACATATATATATATAAATACTCCATTATACCTATTAATAATAATCTATATAATAAAAACCTTATAATAAAAGATAACTATTAATATGTGATAAGTATAATGTATCAGAGATATAAAAAGAGAATATAATATATATATATATATATATATATATTTAAAGCCATATATACATAGGAGACAAGCTAAGGATATGTTCTATAAATAGTTAGAGAATAAAGAAAATGAATAATAATATATAAATAAATTTGGTTAAAATATTAATAAAATACTATATAATAAGCTTTATAAAAATTATTAATATATATATATACAAATAGTTGTATCACTATTATTTATAGTAGTTTCAATTAGAAGTTTAGATTCTATAGATACATTTAATAACATACATATGAATAACATATATAAATATAAAGAAATATAGATATACATTAGAAAAGAACTAATTAACAGTAGAAAGTTATATATATATATATATTTAAAAAAAAATTTCAAAAAGTAAAAAGGAAATTGAAAAAAATATATATTTAAATATAATATGAGAACATAATAGTTATAAGAATAAAAGTAATTAATATATATATAAATATATATTCTGTAGATGGACCATATTAAAATCTCATTAGACACTATATATCTCATAATAACAGAACATATTGTATATATATATATATATATATATATATATATACATAAAATAGAAACATAAAGTTGGAAAACATATAGTAAAGAATTAGATATATATATATATATACAAGAGAGCAGACTTAATATATTACCAAAAATAAATTTCTCACAATTAATTATGTTATATATATATTAATCCTATATATACAAAAATAATATAAATATAATATAAAAAATAATAAAATATAAGAGTATATACATAATAATTATTAATCTTTATTTTAAATTAAATACAAAACGATATATAAATAAAAGACAATTAATATACATATATACCACAATACATATACTAACATAATTGAATAAAACATACATAAAGAAGCGCTATGACTATTACTATATGTATGTATAATAAACTATATGGTATATGGTATTTAAAAAAGATAATAAATAATAAAGTTGTAGAAAGATAAATGATATAAAAGAGTTAAATAGAAGAATAATTGATATAAAATATTAAATACACAAAATATTATCTTTTATATTAATAAAAAAATACATAATATATATAGAATAAGATGATATATATAATAATATATACATAATCAGAATTAAAGGAATATATTTATATAAATTCATAAGAAACATGAAAGGATGACTTACATATAACTATTAAACTATACATAATATATTATAATATGAATACATATAAAATACTATATATAAGTATATATATTTATATATATATACTTTGAATATTAATATCAATGATATCTATATATATATATGTATATATATGGATATAAAATAATTACATATATATATATATATTAAATATAATAAACATGTATAAATTAATACATAATATATATATAATGAATACAAAATAATTCTATAATATCATATATAAATATATATATTTGTTCACTAAAGCAACATTTGAATATGAAATAAAATAACTATATATACATATGTAAGCAAATAGACATATTATGGTAATAATATAATAAAAATAAATAATACATAATAATAATTTATATACATATATCTCTAAGTATATATATATAACTTATAAAACTAAATAAAACTAAATAAATAAACACATATAATGTGATAGTTATTAAATATATTTATACATATAGAATGAATATATAATAAATATTAATAATAATAATAATAATAATAACATGAATAAGAAATAAAAAGTATAAATAATCTAAATAATGATAATTAGTAAAACGTATCTATTTGTATAAACTACATACTTTATAGATTAAAAATGAAAGAAGAATGAAGTATATAACTCAAAATGGAATATAATATATAATATAATATATAATATAATATATATATACTAAAAAATAATCTTGAATATAACAATAACTATTCACTATATAAAAAATGACATATAGCTAATAATAGAAATATAATATATATATAATCATTGTTTAAAAATAAAATAAAAGATAATAAACAACATAATACTAATAAGAGATAAAGAATAATAGAAAAGTAATATAACATATATATTTACATAAAAAGAATATGTATTATGTAGTAATATCGATTATAGAAAGCAAACCATTCAATGGCAGTAATAATTCTATATATATATATAAGTTTAAGAATAAAAAACAATAGATTATAAAAAGAAAAAGAAAATGTATAACATAATATTATATTATATACAAAATATTCTAGACAAATTATTAAAATATAAATTAATAAATAGGAATATATATTTATATATACATTGTGTGATTGCTAATAAGATAATACTTAAATATTATAATAAATAATGTAATCTATATACATATGTTATTAATATAAATATATATATATATACATATATAAACAAGAATATATGTAGATATATATACTATATGTATATAATGAGTTGATTATCCAAGTGATCATTAATACGTCTATATATGATAATATATAATAAATAATATTATATATATATAATGAATAAAAGGAATAAAAATGATAAATAAATAATATATATATATATATATATATCAGAATCAACTATTGATGATGATGTTTAAGTTCTAATAAATATATATACTTTTAACTGAATATATGTAAAATAATCTTGACATAATCATTGTTTTGTTTCTGTTATACCTATAGAAGATATGATAATTATTATATATATATATACCTTCAATAATTCAATGATACTATGAATTTGAAAGATAATAAAACTTCAAACAACTGATCATTCACCATTTCTATATAATAATATGAGGTATATTGATAATAATAAAAATATATACTTGTAAGATCATGAGAGAAGTCATTAAAATAATAAAAAGACCTAGGTAACATTCTTCTCAGTAAATGTAATTCATTTAATTTTTTCTTTCAAATTCTTCACTATATAATAATTAAATATAGAAACAAAATATAAAACAATATACTACTAGAGCATACTAAAACCAAAATTGCCAATCAAGAAATTATGACAAATATAGTTTCTTCCAATATTGAATAGCGAACGTCATCAGGCTCTCTAAATCATGTTTTCAAACCTATAGATATAATATTAATTCAAATAAACATATACCTGAAAGAATGAATCACCAATTGGCTTATTATTTGGATTTATTTCATTCCTAATCTATAATAATATGCATATAAAAATATAATATAAATATAAAGTATAAAATAACCTTCTAAATAATTAAATAATCCATATAATAATATTTAAAAAATATACTCTTTCAGCAGTTCATTTAAGCCGATGCTGAATAAGACTTTCACGGATTGAAGTGATTCTAAAAAACTTTAAGAATAGGGAACATATCAAAAAAGACTTTTTATCCCAAACTTTGAATCTCTAGAAATTATTTTTAAAACTTGTTCACTGAATCACAAAAAAGTTTTTATCAAAGAGGTTGTTTCCGCTATTTAGGCTGATTTATCCCTGTTTCCATCCTCAGAATGATTATTTCTTGAGATTCAAATATTGATTTATTTCATATATTGTCATTATAAACATATAAAATGAATCTACGTATGTTTTCTAGTCATAAATATATATGTTATATAGTTTACTCTCTTCAAATATTTTGTTTTATATAGTAATCAGTTGATCAATTGGTTGCGTATTGTTTAGATATTCAGAAAAAGCTATATCTAGTTTCAAATCAACTCTAAAGGTCTTGGTGAACAATAAAGATGAATCTAAGGTATATAATTATTTTACATTTTCTCATTTTGTTTATTCTTTGCTATATTTATTTCATGTCTATGCTATTAGTATATTTTTATCATTCACATAACATATTTATTTTGTTTTCATTAGTATTATTATTTTTATAATTGAATTAGCTCCTACTTTTCTATCTAGTTGTTTCTTTAATATATATATACTTTTATCTATTTAATTTATTCTACGTATTTATTTCTTTAGTAAAACCAATCAAACTGAAGCACAACCTGGGAATCAGATTGCAATGATTCAAGTCTTTATTAAGGTATATATGTATTTAATAATATATTTAGTTTGTTTTAACTGACTATTAATAATATATATGTTATTTTTTGTCTTTATAATATTATTATTATTCTATTTTTATAATATTATATATTCTTTAGATTTATTGGTATTAATTCTTCATTCTTCATTCTTCATTCTTCATTCTTCATTCTTCATTCTTTATTGTTAATTCTTCATTCTTAATTCTTCATTCTTCATTCTTAATCTTTATTCTTTATTCTTTATTGTTAATTCTTCATTCTTAATTCTACTGTACATCTTACTCTAGTTTTTCTTCTTTTATGTATAGATATAAACTTTTCTTTTCTTTACTATTACCTCTTCACAAATTCTACTATTACTTCTTCGTCCTTCTCATTATACTTCTTATCCCTATCCTTTTCATTATTCTTCATTCTTCTTATCCTTTCATGATTCTTCTTTTTCTTCTACTTTACTTCTTCTAATGCTTCTTTCACCTTTACATCTTATTTTACTTTTCATTATTCTTCTTCTCTACTATACTTCCTTTCCACTTCTCCTTCTCATTATAGATTTACTTCTTGTTCTCATTATTATTGTTTTTTCTTCTTTTATTATCCTTCTACATCTTCTTATTCTTATTGTTTTTTCTTCTTCTTTTCTTTTTTCTCTCGTTATCATTTCCATTCCATTTTGTTCCTTTTTTTTCCTTATTCTCCTTGCAATTCTTCTCCTTTAGCTTCTTTCTTCTTTCCTTCTTTCCTTCATTCTTCTATTCCTACTTGTACTTCTACTCATATTTTTTCTACTACTACTTACTCTTTTATTTTTTCTTCTATTTCTACAGCTACACTACTAATAATAATACTTCTTATTATTCTACTTATATTTCTGCTTATATTTCTACTTGTAGTTCTGCTTTTACTCCTACTCCTACTCGTGCTTTTGCTTCTACTACTTTATTCTTCTCATTCTTCTTATACTTATACTTCTTCTTGCTATTATCTTTCTCTTTCTCTTTTCTTCTTCTTCTTTTTTTCTATATTCAATTTCTCATTCTTCTTCTTCTTCTTCTTCTTCTTCTCATTTTTCTTCTCATTTTTCTTCTTCTAATAATTCTCATTTTCTTATTCCTAATACTTCTATTTATACTTCTGTTTCTACTACTATATTTTTATTTATTTATTTTTCTCCTTCTACGTCTACTTTTTTGTCTCCATCTCTATCTCCTTTTTTTATTCTCATTCTATTTATGCTTTTACTTTTCTTTATCCTTCTTCTTGTTTTTCTTCTCATTCTTATCCTTCTTATTCTTCTTCTTGTTCTTGTTCTTGTTCTTGTTCTTCTTGTTCTTGACATTCCTTCCTCTCCTTCTTGTCCTTCTTCTTCTTCTTCTTGAAATTCCTTCATCTCCTTCTTGTCCTTCTTCTCCTTCTTCTTCTTCTCTTTCTTCTCCTCCTCCTCTTTGTCCTTCTTCTTATAATTGTTCTTCTTATCCTTTTCTTTCTCTTTCCTCTTTTTTCCACAACTTTTCTTTTTCCTTCTTATCCTTCTTCTTATAATTGTTCTTCTCCTCCTCCTCTTTGTCCTTCTTGTCCTTCTTGTCCTTCTTGTCCTTCTCTTTCTCTTTCCTATTCTACTTCTTATTCATATTTTGCTCCTCTCCTTCTCTCTCTTTTTATTCTCTTCTTGCTCCACATTTTATTTTCATGTTTCTTCTTGCTCCATATATTCTTCTCTGTCTTCTTCTTCTTATACTTCCACTTCTTATCCTTCTCATTCTACTTATCCTTACCTTCTACTGTTTTTTCCTGATTATGCTTATTCTTGGTTTATTCTTATTTTCTTCTCTTTCTTCTTTTTCTTATTCTTCTACTTCTTCTACTTCTCCTACTTTTTGCCATTCTTGTCATTCTCCTCCTCCTTCATGTCCTTCTTCTCCTCCTCCTTCTTCTTCTTCTTCTTCTTCTTCTTCTTCTTCTTCTTCTTCTTCTTCTTCTTCTTCTTCTCCTTCTCCTTCTCCTTTTTTCTATTCTTCTTCTTCTTCTTTCACCTTTACACCATATTTTTCTTCTCCTTAATCTTCTTCTATACTTATGCTTCCTTGATGCTTCTTGTTCTCTTTGTTGTTGATATCTTCTTTTATTATCCTTCCACATATTCGTATTCATATTTTCTTCTCCGTCTTCTACTTTTACTTCTTTATCTTATTCAGCTTCTTCTTATATTTCACATTCTTCTTCTTATTCAACTTCTCCTTATATTTCAATTTCTCTTTCTTCTTCTTATTATTATTATACTCTTTCTTCTCTTTTTCTTTCATATTTTACTTTCTCCTTTTCTTTCATCGTCTTATTTATATTTTCGTTTTTCTTCTACTTCTCTAGTTACTTATACTTCTTTTTTCTATTGTAATTTCTACCTTACTTCTCATCCCTATTTTCCTTCTTCTTAATCTTCTAATACTCCAATTATTTATTCTTACACTTATTCTCGTTCTACTTCACCTCCTACTTCTTTTCCTGTCTTCTTTTGATTCTTCTTCTATTTCATCTTTTTATTCTTTTTCTATTTCATTTAGTATTCTTAGTGTTATTCCTATTTTTTTTTCCATTTCATTATCCTTATTATTTTACTTTCCATTTTCTGTCTACTTCTTAATCAACTTCTACTACTTATTCACCTTTCGCTTTTTATTCTTATTCACATTATATTTCTCACCCTCATTCTACTTCTACTTCTTATTGTATTTCTTATTCATTTCATATTCTTATTCCTATTCTCATTATCTTTCATACTCTTCTTCTACTTCTACTTCCTAATCTTTTCTCTTATTATTCTCCTTCTACTTCTTATTCTATAAATTTTACTAACATTATCTTTCTCTCTATTATTCTATTTGTAGTTATACATTTTAACCTTATTTTCTTTTTCTAATTAGTATTCTTTTTCTAATTAGTATTTTTCTTCTACTTCTACTTAGCCTTATTTCTTATTCTTCTTCTTCTTATTAGTATCATTCTAACATTTTTCCTTCTTTTGATTCACTTCTGCTTCTTATATTCATTATTCGTATTCTTCATTTTCTTATTATTTATTCTATTTCCTCATCTTATTACTTTCCTTCTTCTTCTTGTTTTCTTTATACTTTTCAATCTCTGTTCTATTCTACTATTCCTATTTTCCTTCTTATTCTTCTTTATCTCTTCCTTTTTCTCCTTCTATTTTATTTTAATTTCTCCTTTTTAGTCTTCTTATTCTTATTCTTATTCTTATTCTTATTCTTATTCTTATTCTTATTTTTTCCAGATTCTTCTTTTTTTGCCTTTCTTCTACTTTCTTGTCTATTTCTCATTATTCTATTTGTACGTTTCTCATTTCTTATTCTTCATATTCTTCTGCTTTTATGTATTTTTTTTCTAAATTCGTCTCATTTTGCTTCTATTTCTTCTTCTACATTTTATTTATATTCCTATTATCTTTCTTATTTTCATTCTACTTTTCTTTTCACTTTATTCTGTTTCTCGCTCTACTTCTTCTTCTACTTTATCTTCTTCTTCTCCTATTCACTATCTTCTCTTTCTTCTATATCTTTGTTTACTCTATATTTTGTCTCCTCCTTATTCCTTTAATTTGTAGTATCATTCATTTTCTTATTTTCATTCCTGTTCTTGTTCTCATTCTTATTATTATATTTCTTCTTTTTTTACATTTTTTCTCCTCACTAAAAATGTAATTCTTCTCGTTCTCTTTCTACTTCTTCTTTTTCTTTTTGTGATTCTTATTTTGCTTCACATTCTCCTTTTCCTTCTATTTCTCTTTATCTTCCTTATTATCAGCCTTCCTATTTTTCTTCAACATTACCTTCTACTTCTGTTCTACTCCTTATCTCCTTTTTCTTTATACTCCTCCTTATACTTCTACTTATTCTTCTTATTCTTATTCCTATTATCTTTCATGATTTTCCTTTTTCTTATCATTTTCAATCTCATTATTCTATTTCTAATTATTTTTCTTTTTCTTTTTCTTCTTCTTCTATCCATACTTATTAAAGTTTGCTTTTTATTATTCTTTTACTTCTCGTTCTATTTCTCAAAATTTTACTCCTTTTTACTTTTCCTTATTCTTCTTCTCCTCCTCCTCCTCCTCCTCCTCCTTATTCTTCTGTTTCTTCTTTTTTACTACTTCTCCTTACTATTATTATTATTATTATTCTTATATTTACCTTCTTTTCCTTATACTTCTTCTTCTTCTTCTTCTTATATTTACCTTCTTTTCCTTATACTTCTTCTTCTTCTTCTTATATTTACCTTCTTTTATTTATACTTCTTCTACTTCAGCTTCTTTCCTTCTTTTCTTTATTCTTCTATTTCTACTTGCTTATACTCATATTTCTACGACTACTACTTACTCTTATTCTTTTTCTTCCATTTCGACTTCTACACTATTACTAATACTACTTCTCATTCTTCTACTTATATTTCTACTTATATTTCTATTCTACTTCGCTTGTACTCCAACTCCAACTCCTACTTCTACTTCTATTTCTACTACTTCTTATACTTCTACATTCACTTCTATTACAACTACTTCTTTTTCTTCTCATTATCTTTGTGCTTATACTTCTCCTTGTTCTTCTCTTTCTGTTTCTCTTTCTTCTCTTCTTCTTCTTCTTCTATTTCTTTTCTATATTCTATTTCTCATTCTTCTACTACTAATTCTCCTTTTCCTTCTATTTCTATTTCTACTTCTACACTATTACTAATACTTTTATTTCTTTTTCATGCTCATTCTACTTCTTCTTATTCGTCTGCTTCTATATCTCCTTCCTATTCTTCTTTTATTTATACTTTTACTTTTACTTCTTTTTCTTCTCCACCTTCTTCTTCTTCTATTTTTCCTTTTCCAACTATTATTGCTTCTATTTCTACTTCTATACTACTATTTCTTTCTCTTTCTCTTTTTCATTCTTCTCATTCTCATTCTCTTTCTCTTTCTTTTTCTCTTGTTCCTTTTTTTCTTTCTCTTTCTGTTTTTACTTCTCCTTCTCTATTCCTTCTTCTACTCTTCCTTCTGCTTCTTCTTATCCTTCTTCTACTCTTGCTTCTCCTTTTTCTACTTTTCCTTCTGCTTCTTCTTATCCTTCTCCCTCTTCTCTTTCCTTTTTCTATTCGTCTCTTTCTCGTTCTTTCTTCCTTCTCCTCCTTCTCTTTGTCATTCTTCTACTCTTCCCCTTCTTATCATTATCCTTCTTATTCTCCTTCTTATTCATATTTTGCTCCTCTCCTTCTATTCTCTTTTTAGTCTTCTTGTTCCATATTTTATATGTTTCTTTTTCTACTTCCACATATTTTCTACTTCTACGTCTTCTTCTTCTTATTATCCTTATACTTCTTCTTATAATCATTCTTATTTTCCCTTTGTTCTCCTTCTCCTTCTATTTCTTCTTCTTCTTGTCATTCTTCTCCTTCTCCTTCTCCTTCTCCTTCTCCTTCTACTTCTACTTCTACTTCTACTTCTACTTCTACTTCTACTTCTACTTCTACTTCTACTTCTACTTCTACTTCTACTTCTTCTTCTCCTTCTCTTGTTCCTTCTTCTGCTTTTCGTTCTTCTCGTTCATCTCTTGCTCCATCTTGTCCTTCTCTTTGTCATTCTTATCCTCTTATCTTTCTTATCCTTCTTATCCTTCTCCTTCCTATTCATATTTTACTCCTCTCCTTCTATTCTCTTTTTAGTCTCTTCTTGTTCCACATTTTATTTTCATGTTTTTTCTTTTATTTCCACATATTCTTCTCCCTTCTCCATCTTCTTCTTTTTATTATCCTTGTACTTCTACTTCTAATCATTCTCATGCTACTTATCCTTAGCTTCTACTGATGTTTTCATTATTAAACTTATTTTTGGTTTATTCTTATTTTCCTTGTCCTTCTTCTTTATTCTTCTTATCCTTATTCTTATCTTTCTTGTCCTTATCGTTGTACTCCCTTTTCTTGCCTTTCATCTTTTCCTTGTCCTTGTACTTGTACTTGTCCTGCTTCTTCTGCTTCTTCTTGTTGTTCTTCTCCTTCTCCTTCTTATCCTTCTACTTCTACTTCTACTTTTTTTTTCTTCTTCTTCTACTTCTTCTTTTTTTTATACTTCTAATCATTCTTATTCTCCTTCTTCTTATCTTCTACTGATGTTTTCCTTATTATGTTTATTCTTGGTTTATTCTTATTTTCTTCTTATTTTCTTCTTATTCTTCTACTTCTACTTCTACTTCTACTTCTACATCTTGTCATTCTTCTCATTCTCATTCTTCTTCTTTTTCTTCCTTTTCTTCTTCTAGAATTACTTCTACTTCTACTTCTACTTAATTACATCTACTTCTACTTCTACTTCACTACTTTTTTTTTACTTATACATCCACATATACTTCTACTTTTTCTATATCTTCTATATCTATATCTACTTCACTACTTCTTATTATTGTTATTCTTCTCATTCTACTTCTACTTTTTTTCTCCTCCTTCTTCTATTTCTATTTCTCTTTCTTCTTTTTCCCCTTTTCTTTCTCATTCTCATTCTTGATATACTTCTTATAAGTCTATTTCTACTTGTTCTTCTTCTTCCACTTATTATTATTATTATGATTCTTCTTCTTCTTCTTCTTCTTCTTATAGTGGTATAACTATACTATTACTTCTTCTTACACTACTACTGCATCTTCTTATATTTTGTATAATATTCTTCTTCTTATACTACTACTTCTTCAATTATTATTATTTACTTTCCTCTTCTTCTATTATTATTCATCATTCTTATGTTGCTATTTCATTACTTGCTCCTATTAATCCTAATTTCTCCTTTATCTTCCTTATACATATTTAGTTACTTTATTTTCCAAATTCTTCTTATTATGAAACAAATTTTACTATATTGATAGATTATTCTCCTTCTTCTGGTTGTACCTATAACTCCTGTTTCTTCATATATTACTGTCCATACTTCGATTCAGATTTTTATTACTAGTCTTCTATTTATTTTTATTCTTATCTCTATTATTCAAACTTTATTAGTATCTGAATTGATATAAACTCTTTTCTCTTATTAATGAATTATATTACTAATTAGTCACTGATGTTGCAATTATATTCTCATTTTCAAAATATTGATATATGTATTCAAATATAAATATATTATTTAGTTAATGAATTCAAATAATTCAGTTTTTAGTAACATAATAATGTTATTACTCTCCTTGTTAATGAATAATACGTGTACCATATTATATTATACTGGCTAATAAATATACAAATTATTCATACTGAGTTGTTCTACATGATGAATATAAACCAAACAATATATGAATATATGATGATATTAGATGAATATATATATGAATATATGATGATATAAGATGAATATATATATGAATACATGATGATATAAGAAGAATATATATATGAATATATGATGCTATTAGATGAATATATAATATAAGAGTAGTTATGAAGAAGAAATAGAAAATTTTTATTCTTAAAGAAGTTGATTTAGATGATTATAAATATATACTTATTAATGTTCTCATTAAACACTTGAAGTGTTTAATCGTTTAGCATTATATGAATTTTCAGTAGTTGATATATTACTTTCATTCAAGAACCCACTTATATCTTCTTCAGATGTATTAGTTGGAATGTCTTGATCCATACTAGGTATATCTATACTATCTGATTCTCTTGCCTTCTGAAGAATTGACTCATTTGAAGTTATTGATTCCATAAGTGATTCAAGTGCTGGCATATTTCGTTTTATTTGCCAAGATTCATGACGATAATAGTAAGATTTAAAATTAGAAAAATTCACTTTAGAAGGTCTTCCAGATGATCTAATAGTATACTTTGGACTTGATATAGAAGATGTATTTACAGAATTGATAATGTTACTACTCACTGATCTATATATATATATATATATATATATATATATATATTATGTATAATACTATATTATATACATACCTATCGATGTAACCATTGTAATACATATCTCTTGTTCTATATGAGTAAAGCTGCTTAAATGTATTAAAAACATTAAATATGGTAGATGCTTGTCTTTTATTATTATGAACATCATCAAGCATCTTTCTAAACAATACTATTGCATGAAAACATGGGTATTCCTGAAATTGATAGATACCACAGTTACATGTTTTATCTCTATAGTTTACTATATATTCATCATCGATCATAACTCTACCGGCCATATTATTATCGTCATAATTGTAATGATTTACTTCTGCTATAGCTTTTCCTCCAAAATCATAATTTGCTTGAAAATAATCCAAAAACGTATTATCACTTGTTTTATTAATAGTAGATAACTGATAAGCATGACCATAATTATATATCTCAATTAACATCTTATGTACTGGAAGTCTTCTAAGATCATATATAGCATTATTAAATGATTCAGCAGGGCTGGAAGCTATATAGCCAAATCTTCTAATCCTTCTATTATTAATATCTATATTATATAATCCGTTATCTCTATATTTCTCAATGTTATCCATTTCATGTTTTGTAAGATGAGCTTCCTCTATTATTTCTTCCCAATCCATGATGTTATCAGCTAGTATTAATTGTGGCAATATAGTAGCAAGGGTGCTTCCTTTTCGACATATCTTCTTCATTACATGGAAAGCACATGAAAAGGATACACAATTTGGGAATATGGAATATATACTATTTTTAAGTCCCTTATCCATATCAGAAAAAAATGATATATTATCTATATTACAATTCTGCTCTTCTAATGATATCTTTAAGTGTTTTTGAAAATTGGTCCATGTTGCAGTACATTCTACAGCATATAAACCAAAGGCTAGTAGAAGTATCTTTCTTTCAATCGTAATTGTTACAGCAGTTAATATGGTTTGTTTTGATCTCGTTATATGAGTACCATCAAGGAATATAATTGGCTGGTCTATCTTGTTATACAACTCTATATTTGATTTAAGACTTACGAAGTAATATAAGAATTCTGGTATACTATCTTGTCCTTTAGTAGTTTCTTTACTGTTATCTGCTTGATTATTCTCCATGGAGATACTACAACCCAATAGGTCTTCATCAAATTTATCGTTAGTATCAAATGACATATTATTAGATCTATAAATATTATTATTATATGTATCCATTATTCCATTAGAAGACTCTACTTCTTTACTATAATCATCAAAATTTATATTATTATATGCTTCTTCTGATTTATAGGATACTGATGAAGGTAATACGCCATATGAAACATGGTTTCCTTTCTTTTTCATTATTTCTAATATACCAGGTATAAGGTTATACTTGTTCTCACATTTTATGCCAATTGATTTTAAAACTGAACGACATATACTATTTGTTATATTCATTCCCTGGGAAGTCAGATATTTCTCCAACTGAACAGTTGATTTAAAGTAATTGGTTAGATTCTTCTCTTTTAAGTATTCAACAATTGATGTAGATGACATTTGGTTTTTAATAGAACGTAGATTCTTCTTATGAAAAACTATATTAATACTTGGTTTTGTACATATTTCCTTAAAACGTTCCAAAGTGATTCCATGAAGAAGTTCCTCATTAGAAAATATCCTTACAGACCTTTCATTATCACTACTTGTAGCTATTCCGATAGATTCATCAATTTTCATCATTTCATCAATAGTTATTGATTGTTGATTATCAGCACTAGACGCATTAATGTGCTTTAAAATAATATCATCTAGAACAGCTATAGAAAGAAGTAATAGAAATAATATATACATATTAAAATTTAATATATAGATAAAAAGAATTAAAAAAAATTGGATAATAAGACACTATGAATATATATATATAATGAATAATAATATATATCTATAGAATGAGAATAAGAATATATATATATATAATGAATAATAAGAAAGAATAATAAGAATATATATATATATATATATATAATGAATAATAAGAAAGAATAATAAGAATATATATATATATAATGAATAATAAGAAAGAATAATAAGATAATACAAGCGTTTCACGACTGGCTACGCCAGCCTACGCTTGAGTTTAGATAATTATTATCTCTCAAATGTTATATCTTACATTGAATTTTAAAAAATGAATATTTATTCTTATGTTTTTGTTATTCATTTCTGTTTTTATTTTTTTTTAGGATTAAAACTATTTTATATTTTATAAAATATTATTTCAATTGCTTTTAATTGTTATCTTCTAATCTTAATTTTCAATTTAGTATTTTAAATAATTTAATTCATACATATTGATAATTCTTACTTAACATTCTATATGTTTTTGAGTATTATTTCCTTTTTTTTTTAATATTCTTTTTAGCCATTTTTATTATTGATTATATATATTTATTGTTTATCAATGATAATTAATTAACTCTTGTGTTTTATTTTTGATCTTATTTCTATTTCTATTTCTATTTCTATTTCTATTTCTATTTCTATTTCTATTTCTATTTCTATTTCTATTTCTATTTCTATTTCTATTTCTATTTCTATTTCTATTTCTATTTCTATTTCTATTTCTATTTCTATTTCTATTTCTATTTCTATTTCTATTTCTATTTCTATTTCTATTTCTATTTCTATTTCTATTTCTATTTCTATTTCTATTTCTATTTCTATTTCTATTTCTATTTCTATTTCTATTTCTATTTCTATTTAGTTTTTAGTTTTCAATATTAATTCACTTTTCTTTGTTATTTCATTTATAACTTTCTATGTATTTTATCAATTCATTTAGTTTTATAAATATTTAGTATTTTAAATAATATCAATATGATTATAAAATACTTTTTCTTTTAAAACATATTATTATCACTTATACCCTACCTTTAAATATTTATGTTTTATTTGAATTAGTCTATATAATTATTATTGTGAGAAATAGCTTATTCTCTTGTCTAAAAAAATATTATATATTCTTTTTTATTCTTTTCATATATTGTTTTGTTTTATTTTTAAAATATTATAATTTTGATATCTATTTGTTTTTTTATATTTTATCCTTTCCTTTTATATATACTATTATATAAATATTTTAGAAATTTTATTATACAGCTTTTCTCAATTAATAAATGTTTAATTATATAAATAGTAATCATATCTTGATATTATTTGATAAATATTATAATTTTTCTTTTATTATACTTATTTTAGTTTGAATTATTAACACAAAAGTACTCTTAATAATTAAAAGATATTTATTACTTTATATAATAAACAAAAAAATTAGAGTTTTATTTTAATATTTATCATTAATAGAATTTATTCGTTATAAGTAAAAGAGAATATTTATAGAGAAATTATCTTTTCATTATTTAAAATTAATTAATTCAAATTTAATTCAATTTTTATAGTGTTATCAAAATCATTCTAGAAATAAGAAATAAAAACTAAAATATAAAACAAAAATTACATTTCATTTCATAACTAAATAGATTTAAATACTTTGGAAACTTTACCTATTATACATACAATATAGCTTCTAAAACAAATAAGTTATCATAAAAAAACTCTAAAAGACTGAACGTTTTTAAATACATATACTCACTTTTATTTTAACTAATTTTATATTCATATACATATATATTTGATTTATTATTTTAATTTGTAAAAAATAACTTGAATCTCTTTTGTTTAAAGTCACAATTACAAAAAATGAGTTCTTTTGAAAGACAAAAAACATTCTTTAAACAATAATAATTTTGTATTTAGTGACATAAAAACGTATTATACTGTTTTAGAAACAATTAAAATCATTTTACCCATTTTAACACTCCTATCAAACAGTCAACCATGTTTAATTAAACTAATTTTTAATATTTTATATTCTATAATAGGTCTATTTATTATTTTTATAAAAGGTAACTTGAATCTCTTGACATAACTATTGTAATTCTAAAGAATCAAATTTTTAAACAACTTAAAATGTTTATTTATTGTAGATTTTAATATGAAATACTCTAAAAACACTCAATATATACTTATTGTAACCATTTTAGAAAAATAGACTCATTTTAACATTTTGGTCAAACACACAACCACCTTTATTTCAAACAATTCTTTTATTATTATAAACATTAAACACTCTAATACTCATTTTTATAAAAAGTGTATTGAATCTCTTCACTTAAGACAGTCAAACAGACAATTCAAAATTATTTTACACTTTAAACTCATTATAAAGTGATAATATTTATAGAATTGCTTTGATATGTGATTTAGGACACATTGAACTACTTTTTATAAAATTATGAGTCAACATTTCCAGTTTGTCACTCACTCGTCAACTCCACTTTTGACCATTTTTTTGAGAAACGTAATACATATAAGGTCTAGTTTTCAAATATGTAAAAATTAATTGTCAAATATGAATTTGATTTGTCAACTTTCGGAAAATTTTTAGAAAAACGATTTTTCAATTTTCAGTTTTTTAACATGTTATACTATTGACGCTACTGAACTTATTTCTTAATTAATTTTAAATATTAAAAATTATATTATTAATATGTTTTATTCTCTATATTAATTTGTTAAAATTATTTAAAATAATTAAATATTGACTGAGAAATTAAAACCATAAACTATACCCTTTTTTCAAAAATTAATTTTTTTATGTTTTGCATATATAATTTTTTATCTCAAAAGTTATTTTATATTTTGATAATATTTTTATAAATATATAAACTATAGGTTGTCTAGTTTATAAATAAGATTTATTTATTTTATTTAAATTAATATTGATGGAGAAATTGTCAAAATAAACTATAGTATCAAAAATGCTTTCTTCTTTTTAAACGACTTATTTCACTAATTAAAGACAATTAAAAACAAATTTATTTATTTTAAGCTTATTTATGACATATACAACTCATAAAGACTCATAACTAACTTTTTAAGACAAACATTGTCTGTATCAGTTCAACATGTTGTCTTAACTTTTTCAAATAAGTCACGTACAGTGTCTATGAGTGGTTCTAAACACGTATTAAAACGTTTTAAGAGTTTATTGAGTTAACATTGTCTGGTGATCTGTTGTCAAAGTCTTTTAAAAACAAAATAAAATTGTAAAATATGTTTATTTTGGTATGTAGTTTTTAAATATGAAGTCAAATGTCAAATAAAATTGTTAATGATGAAAATATAAACAAAAAACAAATGAAAACTTTTTAAGAAAATTTTTTGAAAGTCATTTTTTATTGAGTTCAACTATTGACTCTTGTCACCTGAGTTTTCAATTAATTAAAAAAATGAAAAATATGTATCTGCTATGACATGTCTAGTTTCTAAATATGTTCTAACTTTTTTATTTTATTAAGAATTGATTGAGAAATCACAATAACAAACTATACCCTTTTTTTGAAAATTTTCATTTTTATGTTTTTCATATAAATGAATGTTTCTCAGTCAATATTAAATATTTAGATAAAATAAAAAATATGTATCTGCAATAGCTTATCTTAATTATAATTATACTTTTATTTTTAAAAAATATCCAAAACTCAAGGAGAAAGACGAATAACAAACTATACTATCAAAACATCAAAATTTCTATTATCAAATATTTTCTTATTAAAACTTTTTAAACAACTAAAAGATATACTTATGACATGTATTGATTCTAAATAACTTGAATAAACTCAAATAAGTTTATAAAGAAGGAATGTGTCGGATATCAGTTTGACTTTTGTTGTTATTTAAAGGAATTATTGTTGTTTCAGAGTAGTTGAGGTCAGTATCATAACAACTGAAACCATTTTAGAGTTTAAAGTTAGTAATGTGTGTATTGATATGTTGTCAAGTTGTAAATATAAACAAATTTACCCGTCAAAACTATTTATAAGACTAATCCGTCAATAAAAGTCAATTTTATAAAAATAAATATAGAGTATGTGAGTAGATATAAGAAAAATAAGAAAAAAATAAAAAATGAAAAACGAAAAATAAGTGTTTTTATAAAAATGAAAAATATTGGATAAAATAAAAATAATCCAATAATTTTGGTTAAAATTTTGTGCGAAAATGGTTTTTTGCGATTTTTAGCCAGAAATTTAGAGTTTTTGAAAAATTTCTTTAACAGTCATTTTTAGAATTGTGTTCCGGTTTTTATGATGTTATTTTTATTTTATAAAAGTTAATAACAAAGTCAATAATGGTGAAAGTGTGTGAGACACCGTACTTTTGGGCTGCTAAATTAAGGATATTAATATATATATAATGAATAATAAGAAAGAATAATAAGAAAGAATAATAAGAATATATATATATATATAATGAATAGTAAGAAAGAATAATAAGAAATAATAATGAATATATATAAATATATAATGAATAGTAAGAAAGAATAATAAGAAAGAATAATAAGAATATAAATATATAATGAATAGTAAGAAAGAATAATAAGAAATAATAATGAATATATATAAATATATAATGAATAATAAGAAAGAATAATAAGAAATAATAATGAATATATATAAATATATAATGAATAGTAAGAAAGAATAATAAGAAAGAATAATAAGAATATAAATATATAATGAATAGTAAGAAAGAATAATAAGAAAGAATAATAAGAATATATATATATATATAATGAATAGTAAGAAAGAATAATAAGAATATATATATATATATAATGAATAGTAAGAAAGAATAATAAGAATATATATATATAATGAATAATAAGAAAGAATAATAAGAATATATATATATAATGAATAGTAAGAAAGAATAATAAGAAATAATAATGAATATATATAAATATATAATGAATAATAAGAAAGAATAATAAGAAATAATAATAAGAATATATATATATAATGAATAGTAAGAAAGAATAATAAGAAAGAATAATAAGAATATATATATATATAATGAATAGTAAGAAAGAATAGTAAGAAAGAATAATAAGAATATATATATATATAATGAATAATAAGAAAGAATAATAAGAATATATATATATATATATAATGAATAATAAGAAAGAATAATAAGAAATAATAATGAATATATATAAATATATAATGAATAGTAAGAAAGAATAATAAGAAATAATAATGAATATATATAAATATATAATGAATAGTAAGAAAGAATAATAAGAAAGAATAATAAGAATATATATATATAATGAATAGTAAGAAAGAATAATAAGAAAGAATAATAAGAATATATATATATAATGAATAATAAGAAAGAATAATAAGAAATAATAATGAATATATATAAATATATAATGAATAATAAGAAAGAATAATAAGAAAGAATAATAAGAATATATATATATATAATGAATAGTAAGAAAGAATAATAAGAATATATATATATATATAATGAATAGTAAGAAAGAATAATAAGAATATATATATATATATAATGAATAGTAAGAAAGAATAATAAGAATATATATATATAATGAATAATAAGAAAGAATAATAAGAATATATATATATAATGAATAGTAAGAAAGAATAATAAGAAAGAATAATAAGAATATATATATATAATGAATAGTAAGAAAGAATAATAAGAAAGAATAATAAGAATATATATATATAATGAATAGTAAGAAAGAATAATAAGAAAGAATAATAAGAATATATATATATAATGAATAGTAAGAAAGAATAATAAGAAATAATAATGAATATATATAAATATATAATGAATAGTAAGAAAGAATAATAAGAAAGAATAATAAGAATATATATATATATAATGAATAATAAGAAAGAATAATAAGAATATATATATATATATATAATGAATAATAAGAAAGAATAATAAGAAATAATAATAAGAATATATATATATAATGAATAATAAGAAAGAATAATAAGAATATACATATATAATGAATAGTAAGAAAGAATAATAAGAAAGAATAATAAGAATATATATATATAATGAATAGTAAGAAAGAATAATAAGAAATAATAATGAATATATATAAATATATAATGAATAATAAGAAAGAATAATAAGAAAGAATAATAAGAATATATATATATATAATGAATAATAAGAAAGAATAATAAGAATATATATATATATAATGAATAGTAAGAAAGAATAATAAGAATATATATATATATATAATGAATAATAAGAAAGAATAATAAGAATATATATATATATATAATGAATAGTAAGAAAGAATAATAAGAATATATATATATAATGAATAATAAGAAAGAATAATAAGAATATATATATATATAATGAATAGTAAGAAAGAATAATAAGAAAGAATAATAAGAATATATATATATATATAATGAATAGTAAGAAAGAATAATAAGAATATATATAAATATATAATGAATAGTAAGAAAGAATAATAAGAATATATATATATAATGAATAATAAGAAAGAATAATAAGAATATAAATATATAATGAATAGTAAGAAAGAATAATAAGAAAGAATAATAAGAATATATATATATATAATGAATAGTAAGAAAGAATAATAAGAATATATATATATATAATGAATAGTAAGAAAGAATAATAAGAATATATATAAATATATAATGAATAGTAAGAAAGAATAATAAGAATATATATAAATATATAATGAATAGTAAGAAAGAATAATAAGAATATATATATATATATAATGAATAGTAAGAAAGAATAATAAGAATATATATATATATATAATGAATAGTAAGAAAGAATAATAAGAAAGAATAATAAGAATATATATAAATAATAAGAAAGAATAATAAGAATATATATATATATATAATAAGAGTATATATATATATATATATATATACCTTTTGGAATAGACTTAATGTCTATTTTATTTTCTTTGTTTAGAGATATATATATATTATTATTCTTATTACATATCTATATATTTATATTTGTAAATCTATATGTATATATATATATATATATATATATATGTATATATACTTCACTTTTATGTTTTCTATATTTTTTTAATATGAATCCTCTAATATTATTTCCTCTATAGTGAAGGTAGAATCCACAATCACTAAAAGGGCAAATAATAGTTATTTCGCTTTTATTTGATTTTTTAATTTTATATGAGTATCCTTTATCTTGAAGTTTTGTACTTATATCTTTTATTAATTCTTGTTTTGTTTGATATATTGTTTTAATAGAGTATAAATTATTAATCTCGAATTCTAACATATCTTCTCGACTTGTAAATTCATCATAACAAACTGATTCCATGTTTTCATTCTGAATACTATTTACATCATCAACATCATTAACCTGAATCTAGTGAAAGTGAGTTTAAAATATGTTATAAATACATTATTTTGAGTCTCCATGTTTTCTAAACTATTACGTTATAAAAAACTTTAAAAATGAAATAACAAAAAAATATTCTAAACATAAAAAAAATATTTCTCTGTTTTTATAAAAGAATCATTTTTGCGTTGTGTTTTCTTTTTAAAAAAAGTAATAAATCAATAAATGACTTAGTCCAACACACATTTCATTAGTAAAAAATTGTCTTCCAAAAATGGATTAGTAACAATTGTGAGCAAAATATTAAAAATACGTTTTGTTTAACATTGACTCATCGAAGCAACTATAGTTTCACAATAAATAATTACTTATAACTTTTACAAAATAATAATAATTCTTTAATCACTATGAGGCAGTTTTCTTTTGCAAAATCTCTCCAAAATGAAGATTTGTATATCAGACTGAATCAGAACCCTTTCAGCTTAATTATAAGCATGGGGAAAAACCTTAATATATTTGATAAATTCACGGGAATATAAAAAATGTCTTTAAAAATGACCCAATGAAAATTATATATTATTTTATATCAGCCAATAAAACATATTTAAAATAAACAAAACGATTGGATAATTTTTCAAGCATTAATATACAGAAGAAAGAACAAAGAAAAGAGAAAAAAAGACAAGGAAAAAAAAGAAGAAGAGAAGAACAATTTAAGTTTGTAATGGAGTAATCTATACAGCTATTAACACTCTAATAAGAGCGCAGAAAGTTTCAATACCTATATATAAAGAAATGATAAGAATGTAAAGAATAAAAGGTGAATATAAGTAAATACCATTGATAAGAAGCTTTGTAATGGGTCAAGGTTGAGATACTTGGTCTTCCTATAGATGCTAGAATATAATTAGTAAAAATGAATAGAAACATACCTTTTCAATTACTATTGTTTTTGATATTTTGAGTTGATAATAATATAATAAACCTATAGAATTAATTATAGAATAAATATATATATACCTTATCCATAATTGCATTTATTTGCTTATTATATTGATGATATAAAGAAACCTATATACTATTATATGTATAAAATAATAAAAATACATTTTATAGAACCTTTATTATATATTTTTGAAATATAAATAGAAAAAATATTTATGTAAAGAATGAAAATTATAATTATAAAAAAAACAGGGGTGGGGGTAACAGAGAATCTTTTTATTTATATATAAAAATTTCATTAAAATTTGATTTAAATCCAGGAGATAGATGAAAACGTCTGTTTTTCTTTTTTTTAATACTAAAAAGTCTTTGTTAAACAAAAGTCTATTAATAGAGTTTAAAATGAGTTGTATACGTTTATTTATTCTTATTAATAACGTGTAGAGACTACTGAAATAACGATTTTAATATTTTCAAGGAATGAAGTCATAATTGCCCTCATGTATAGGTTCTATTGATATAATTATATGATATAATTGATAAGAACAGAGTGATGCATAAAATAAGACAATCTGTATTGCTTTATGTTTATATAATTAGTACATTCTTTAAAAAATAATTCTTTTTCTTGTTTATAAGAGTAGAAATATGCTTGTATAAATGATTTAAATAAATAATAAATATAATTTAATTGCTTAACTAAAAGTATATCAAAAATAATAGATAATAATAAATACTATACTTATATTAGAAAATTTAGTAATAACATTTATTTATCATACAGTTGTATATAAATCTGTTTTAAACAAAACACATAATGTCTTAAATAAATAATAATATTATAACAATAGGAGAATAAATATATATATTCATCTAATACATAATACATATGTAGTAATAGAAGAGAAAGAAGAGTAGTTACTTTATAGTTTATTATTTCTAAATAGGTTATTTCTTTTGATATATTAAAATTAATACAAAGAGTAGAATAGAAGGAAGATAATAAATCATATAAAGAATAATATAATGAAGATATTTTAAAAGAGGTTATTGTAATTAAATAAAGTATATTCAATTAAATTAGCCTATAAAACATATATAATACTAATGGATAGTATATATAGGAAATAATAATAATAATAATAATAATAATAATAATATATATATATATATATATATATATATATATATATATATATATATATATATATATATATATATACTTCTACAATATAATATTCTTTATATCTATTAAATCTTTATATATAATTTGATCTAACAGATCTAAGTCACTGTACATTATCCTATATAACAATAATAATAATAATAATAATAATAATAATAATAATCTTATATATAAAAGGGATAAGTAAGCACGAAATTGTACTGATATAAATGGACCGATTACTTTTTTGTGTTACACATCTGTGTTACACTTACAAAAGATTCAGAATCTATATCAAAAACGTATTATGACGCGCTTTTAAAATTTTCAGAAATTCCACGTCTAAGGGCCTAAAACGGTCTCACAAAGAAGTGACTTAACCGACTTGGCCACTAAAATGCAATAAAATTCAAAATTTGAGTTTTTATCCAATAAAAACTGTCGTACACTTTATAGAATTCTTTCATTCTTTATAGAATTATCAGTTGTTTCTAAAAATCAATGTCTTCCCTGACTTTTGTGACAATTGCCACGACTTTTAGGTGACACTTTTTAATCCATGCTTAATATGTCTGAAAATTTAAAAAAGGAGTAATAGACGATATTTTGACTTTATGTAATACACAACACTACTACAATAATATATTGAAATAAGAAAGATATTTAATTGAGATCACACATTTACATGTATAAGTAGCATTACATTGCTAATTAGAAAGAAAAACACTTAATAATCAACCCTTAATCGTTGGTATAGTTTCATAGCATCTACTACTTGTAAACAACATGATACAATGATATCTCACAACAAAAAACTAGTTTCTTGAATACGATACAACAAATAGTCAACACTATTTAATTTTTAATTGATCCCACAATTCAAATAAGCGTATTAGAGGCTACCTGTCAAAGATAATAAGAACATAACATAAAATAATAGTCTGAAATGATTGTTTTTTTCAAGGATCTAAATTATGATTTTTTTCTTTTTTTTCCTTTGATTATGTTTTAAATTACGGTAATTTAATGCAATCAAGCACATCAAATAAGAAAACTTCCAGCTTCTGTTTAATAAAACAATAATTCACTAAAAAAATGTATTTATAATATACACTGTTTACTATATAATGCTTTTAAATTATCGATGACATTGATGAATTGTCTACTTAAACTTTGATCACACTATGAATCAGTCCTTATTCAACGGATGTATTGTTCTTCCATTATTCAGCTTTTGACAAAGACGTGCTTTTGAAACTTGCTTAGTTGGATTACCAAGGATTGAGTACTGTGTTTCTTATATTTTCATATTGTTAAAGTATATATGTATTATCTTTTAATGTTTTATTTTTCGTATTTTTTGTTGTTTGTTGTTATTATCAATGTGCTTACATTATGCTCTATTCATAACTTTTCATTTATTTCTTTTATCTATTTGTCTAAATATTAATTTTTTTTTTCTATTTATATATTTATTAAAAACATGTCTAATAATTCTATTTCTCTCATTCAGTTACTTCTATGTTTATACTGTATTCCTTTAAATTCTTATCAGCTCTAACGTAATTATATATTTCTATTTACGCGATATTTAGAATGTTTACCATAATCATAGATATAATAGTATTTTATCTTGGAATAGTCTGCTTAATCTATTCTTTTTTTCTTTTTTTTTAATTTATAATCATTGTTTTTATCTATATTACATTTATATATACTTATTTTTATTATTATAGATTTAATTGAGATTATTTTGAGTTAGTGTTGCTGGCAGGTTTATGTAGAATTTATTATTATTTCAATTATTATTATTATTTCTTAAAAGTCTGTTTTATTTTTAATTAAATATATAGGAAAAGCATATATTATGTCGAGCATACTGATTATACTTAATTTATTAATAATCTATAATCTAATTTTATTAATAATATTATTCATTTCTTTCATTAAACTCAATTTGGTGGATGATAATCACAATAGATTATTCCAGGTTCAACTCCTGGTTTAATGATCATATATATATATATATATATTTAATTATTTTGCTCTTATCTATCACATACATATATATATTCTTTTAAATTTAAACTACTTTTATATTTATATACACAATATTAATGTGTTCACACTGTATATATATATATATATATATATATATATATATATATATATATATATATATATATATATATATATATATATATATATATATATATATATATATATATATTGTAAATCTTTAATTATGTTACTTTATTACTTTCATTGTATTTACTGTCGTCATATATATATAGTAGTATTTGTTCTTCCCTGTGTAAATTCATGATAAGAATTAATATGTTATGATTTATATCGTTTTAAGATATCTACGCTACAAATTATTTCTTAATTTAAGAAAACATATTTAAATTGGTTATTAGTATTAGAATATTGAAATTGAATATGAGCTATTTTATTCAGTTATTGAGTTGATTTTTTTCTTTTAGCATGTTCGGTGACACTTAGTTTCTTAAATAATTCAACATAAAAAATGGCTTATCAATTACTGAATAATTTGTAATAATGAATAGTGTATACTTGAAAAAATAACTCGATAATAAGTTCTTTCAAGTTTTATTCCAAGTAAGCATAGTTATGTTAATTTATAATGATCATTTTAGTATTATAACAATTAGATATGATAAAAAATTTAAAATAATAAGTAGAAATAATTTAATAAAAACTTTATAATCAGCTTATAAAACAATTGTAAAAAAATGCATACATATAGTAATAACTTATCAAATACGCAATAATAAGAATATATCTAATTTAAAAGCTGTTGATTATATTCGAGAGCTACGAATTGTAAATAATCTCAGTCTTCAACACTTTATTGATAATTGAATTACTTAAAGAAGGTAAATTTAGTTGTTTCATATATTTTTCGACGACTGTAGATGATTCTATTGATGATAGTAGGTCTTTATTACATGTACAAGTCATATATGATTGCAGAAGTGCACCTTTCATACGAGTTTGAAAGCAATCTTTTACTCTTCTAAGCATACTGAAAGAAGTTTCACTCTTGATGCTTGTAGGGTTAATAGTTAAACATAGATTAATAGTTTCTTTATAAATTTCAAATGATTCAGGAAATTTTTCTTTCACATAATTAGCTAGGGACGTAATAGACCATAATCGTGTCACAGAAGACTTTATACAAGTCATTATAGTTGTCATCTCCATACAATAATTTCTTTCTAACCTTCCATTAAAGACTTCATAAAATGTATCAATAAAAAGTTTCTGACAAATAGAGTCAGTGTTTAATATAAGTTCTGGACAAATAAAATACGATAAAGATAGGTCTAAAATACAATTATTAAGCAACCTATTTATAATTCGTTGTTTGAAACTGCAAATTATCAAACTTGTGAATGCAGAAAACTGATAAAGGTTATTTCTCTGATTTTTGTATACAATTCTAAATATAATATATAATTAAATAACAAACACATACGAGTAATCATTAGATTGAATTGCTGACAAAATAGAATTACGTTTGCTTTCAACATTTACTTCCTTTTGACCAATACTTGTTGTATCATCAACGACATCAGTAGAAACCATACTTAGACTATCACAACAACCTATTGTTGATCTCTTTACTCCATAATATTTAATAGCTAAAGACTTTTCAGGAGAATCACAACTATTTTTCGTTAAATTAAGAGACTCTTGATTCTTTTTTGGCCTCCCTCTTCTTTTATGAACTAAGACAGAAGGATTCATAACTTCAAATGATGAGGAAGAATTATTTTCTTTTGAACTTGTTTCTAACGTAGAATCACTAATCAAACAATGATTTTCTTTTAATATCAAACAATCATAGAGAATATCCACATCATCATCGTTTATTTGATTTAAACATAGCAAAGGGCCATAATTATAGTAATCTGAACATTGTTGAATTTCCATATCAGGATATTTTTTTTTAGTTTCTTTGCAAATAGTATATGTAATGAATTCCTTTGAAGTGCATGTCTTTATCGGAGTGATAACGGCATCATTGCAAGGATCATTGTTTACACTTGACTTATTATCAGCTACAGGTGCCATAGAATAATCGTTGTCCTGGTTTATTAAAACATTTTCTCGATTTCTATATATATAAATTTTATTAAAAGCATTTGATAATCAAAAAATGATAAGAAAAGAAACATACTTTTTTTTCAAATGATATTTTAAACCTTTTTCTTTACACATTCTAGAATAATTTCTATTTTCTTGATTATCTCTATAGTTTAGAATTGATGTTATTGATTCAATGATAGAAAAATTTGATCTAAATCTACCAGTATTACCAGATGCATTATCATTTTGCATAATATCATTTTCAAAAAGAATAGTTTCATCTTCCTGAGTTTGTATTGACTCCAATATTTGTTCATTATTCTTTATTTCACTGCTAGATAAATTAAGATATTCACATTTGTACTCATCTAACGTTTTCATTGTATCTAAAAGAGAGCTTACAGACTGATCACTAGTATTATCATAATTATGTAACTTAAAGTTATTAATAAGTCTTGTTAAGCATTCATATATAAATTCACGACGTTTCATAGCATTCAAATACATTTCTTTTATATTATTTGATGAAGCTAGTTGAGATATACTATCAAACAGTTCCATGGTTATATTTATAGATTCTGAAATAGTTAATGTATCTGATTGAAGTAAAATTGAGTATTTGTTAACGATAGACAGAATTCTAAACCAATATTCTATATAAATATGAAATGATACTTCACCAATACATTTGAGCATTTTTTCTGAATTTTTATAGCAAACAGTGTTTTTATTGTATGAATAAAAATATAATAAAAATATTTTACACAAAGTTTGTTTAGGATGTAGAATATATGGAAGGATAGAGTAATAGCGTGCAGTAAATCTAGTTTGAGATACTTGTGGTAATGTATATAGACTGAACCCATTGTTCTTTATTAGCACTCTTAACCTTGAACATCTCGACCACGATACAGCTATATCATTGATAATATTTATATAATTAAATGTATCTAATATTTGATTTTCTAAATCTAAAAGAGCTAAATTTAAAAGATGAACTTTACATCCATATCCAATAACAGAATTATTTGCTACTTGTAGTCCAGGAATGATACCACGTATATTACTAGTATTACATATACAATTATCATAGGAGATAGAGCAGAGTTTATCCAGTTGTAATCCTTTTTCTTTAATACTAGATTGAATAATCTTTGATATCATTAGTCCAGAGGGAGATACTTCTTCATCTATTGAAAGTAGATATTGATGAATATTATATGATTTATCACAATAACGAATTGTAATTACCAGTTGTTCCATGTTTTGACACGTTGTACCATCAGTAGTTAAACTATATATTTGATTTCCGACAGAATTAATAAGAGATTTATTCATTTCTTCTGAAATAATACCAATCCATCTTTGAGTAGACCTAACTGATAAATAAGCATCACTATTTTCATCAAGAAGCTGTTTAACTAAAGGATTATTTTTTGCAGTTAGACGTAATAATGTTAAAAACATACCACAATGAGAAGAGTATATATTTGTATTTTTTCCATATATAGAGTGAATATCACTCAAACAGGTACAAATACAGTTATAATATATTCTAAAGAAGTACTTCCAGACATTATAGTTATTTGTAGAAATGCTACCACTGTGAGTAGTAAGAAGTGACTGATTATTGTTCATATTATCTAATAATGACTTGAGATGTTTCATAGAACTCTTATGAAGCTTTGAATTTTTATGAGTAGATATTTGAATAGCAGAATATTTCTCACCAAACAACATAGGTTTAGTGGAATAAAGAAGACATGAAGCACAGTACCACCTTTTATTGTTTCTATTATATATGATGAATTTGTTATATGTATCACTATGTTTTAACTGACTTTTTAAGTATGGATTCTTGTATATTTCAACATCATAGAACAGTAGATCATCAACCAAATAAGAAATCAAAAGAATTATATCTGATAAATGCGAATCTAAATATAATTTCCATCTCTCATTTACAGTATTGACACAGAGAGATACCAAAGAACCATCATCTCGTATTACAGTATCTATAATTTTGAACAACTGATCATTCTTCTTTAAAATATCATGGATAGAAGATATAGGATTATGATAGATTTCTGATACTTGATTCAACATTGAATATTCATCACTTTTTTTTGTACTTTTTGTTGTCTGTTCTATTGTTGCTAATTGATTTTGCATATGATTTCCAGTAGTAGTATATGAAGATGGAATTGAAGAATAAATACAATCTATACTTTTTTGAATAGAGCAAGAGTTGACTAGTAGAGAAGTATATGCATCTGAAATAAAATGAGAAATACAAGATAACTTTTGTATATAACCTAAAGTATCACCCCTAATAGTATTGGGGTTGCTTGAATTATCACTTTCACATACTATATTTGTAATATAATAGAATAAACTAAATAAATAAATTATACTTACTGAAGAAGTCTGTAATAGTAGTTTCTTTATGTTGTGAAGAAAAGCATTTTGTTTCTGATGACGATTCTTCTATATATAACAATAGGTTAATATAAGAATATATATATATTATATACCAGATGATGTATGAATTGATACTAACTGCTGAATACTATCGTATCTATCAGTTGTTTTTCTTGAATCATAAAATATGTCATCTGAATCTGAAAGGATAATAATTTGATCATCATTTGTAGCTAGATTTTGTATATATAGTAATGATATATATATATACTTTTTTGTATGTTGATATCTTTAATAACGAGATTATCTAATAAAGTTTTTTCTTTCTTTGATGTTACTATAGAAATTAATTATATCATATATATACATACCTATAATTTTTCCATCACAACTACATTGAACATTTGTATCTTCTCTAGATACTAGAACAGAACTGTTTCTTATCGTTTCTAGTCTTTTAATTATTGATGAGTTACCTATTAAATATATGTTAATAATGAATTAATATACCTGTACACGACAACACGAAATACTTTTCCTTTTCTTTGACAAACGATTTTTGTTGGTTTTCAATTTCTATATAATGAAAAAAAAGAATATATTTATATACCTTCTATGACATATGGAATATTGAAATTTGACTTTTTTAAAGAATCAATGAAATGTTTATATTCTTTACATTTCATTGCTCGTCCATTCTATATAATAATAACTAAGAAGTATTATATATACCTTAAAATGAGGAATAAGATCATCTATTGAATACTTACCATTCATATCTTCATAATATTCCTCTTTAGTTTGACCAATATATAACCTAACATATATTGGTAATGAAAATATAATAAATGACGCTGATATCATTTTTTAATTGAGAAATAAATATATATATATAAATTATTATTAATTTGTTAAAAAAATTTCACGGTTATATTAATATTTTTACTGAAAAAATAAAAGTGTAAAAAAACTATTAAAAAAATTTAAACAATCTTATTTCAATGACCGTTTTTTGTTTTAAAACGGCGTTTGAACTGCTTAATTCCTCTTTAATAGGTCTCATTTGTCCAGCTAGGGTGTCAAACATGCGCTCTATCGATTGGTGATACTTTCATTTTTTTGAAGGTAATGGATGAGCGATGAATGGCAATTAACTTCAAAATTTTAAAATCGTCCCTTATTTTAATAATTAAATGAATACATATTGGGTCATATGTTTAACATAGTTTTATGTCCAGAAAGTCAAATATAAAACGAAAGAAATGAAAAAATTAAAATCCACAAAAATGACTAAAAGAATAAAAATACCTTGAATGAGACTCGAACCGTGGATATCCAGCTTTACGTTTACAGCGCTGGTCGACTATACCAACATGTTACTCAATCTTTGAATATTAACTATTCTATATAATAAGTTTGAATTTATTTAAAATCTTCAAATATTATATTTATCATCTTTTATTATATTTGTAGCATTTTAGGTATTCTAAGAATCTCTTATAAACATAATTTACTAATTTTTGAAAAGAAATTATCTACTAATGTGTTGATTCTAAACCAAAAACACATATCAATGATGCAGATAATGTTTGTAAACTATAAAAAATGAAACAAAGCTGTTTTTTTATTGAATCATTAGTAAATTAGCAGTTCTAAAAAATTTAAAAAAAATAGTTCCTTGTTAGAATCGATCCGTCGACCAAGTAAAAATTTTATGCGCACTGACCACTTGACCAAACAATCTCTTTATTTAATTTACCATTTAGTGATATAATAATTATAAAACAAGTGACTACTAATCGTTTTCTTATTTTTCTCTTTTTTAACATAAAAAAAATATATTTTATAATATAAATATTATAAATGTGTTGTGTGACTTATTTTTCATATAAAATATATTTTAAAATCATTTAATAAGACTATTAAAAATAATTTTGTTGGAAGTATTGTTTTTCAAATCCGACTTTTGTTTATATTGTTGTTTTTTGTTTGGTTTTTGACAAAACTATTTTTATATGTTTTTTGTTTATTTATTTATTTTTACTAGTCAGGGTGTATCTGTAGAGTCCCTACAAGACTGCTTCATGATATTTTATAAAAAAAAAACTTTTTAATTACATTATTATATATATATATATATATTTTTAAATTTATTGACTTTATTTTACATTATAAACATTATATAAAACTATTTGAAATAATATACAACAAAAATATATAACAATTGACTATTGTCACAAAATAATTTTTATTTGTCACCCAACTTAACACAAATAATCATACATTAAACTCATACTTGTTGTTATTTGATGACTTATAAACTTTTCAGTCATGAATCTGTCACAACATGTGTCACAAAAAACATTTTATTTGATTTATTTCAAAATGACTATACATTATATTTCAAAATAATATGTTTTTAGTCAAAAACTATCATGTCATAATAAAATAGTCAATGAATGAATTGTCTTTTTTATGTCACCCGGTTCTTTTTTCATGAAAAGTGTGTAAATCGACGTGTCTTGATGAGCTGAGTTCGAAAATATTTTTTTTAGATTTTTAAAATGAAAAACAAAAAAGTTATGAGCAATCGTCACTTTTTTGTCAGAAAATTTTGTGACAATTGCCACGTGGCAATTTTTTCCAGTGACAGGGAAGACACTGCTAAAAATTTACTTTTTCTTATAAATTTTATTCTATAGAAAATTTCTTTTTTTATAATAATTTTACAAAAGAAATTTTTTCATTTAATGAATTTTATTAATTTTTTTTATTTATTTTATTTTATTTGTTTGTTTACATAAGAACATATATATTTTTAATAAAATAATTTTTATATATTTTAAATATCAGGTTAAACAAATAAACTACTTTTAGATTTTGAAAAGACAATTAAACAAATAATCATTTTTAAAAGTGACTTTAACGACGTATAATCAACCTATATACATAGAATGAGTCGTATAACCAATAAGTATAAAGAGTTTAAAAAATTTCATCCACAAAGTTTTGAGATATCGAGCACATTCTCTTTTGACCCCTTTCAAATTTTATAGAAACAACTCCAGTCATCATTATTAGTCATGAAAACATCCTAAAAGTGATTAAAACCAGTTTTTAGCATGTTGAAAAAGTAACAAAAAACTTCAATTGTGTGTTCTGCCAATAATTTTCTTTTATTTCAATTCTAGACTTCATTTATTTGTATGACTACATGACACCTCTTGAAATATATGAACAGATTACAAAATAATTGAGGTCAAAAACATATCGAAATCATTCAACTCTTTCTAAAGACTATCTGACTTTATATTTTATGTTTAGACAAAAATCGCCACTCATACAACACACTTTTATAACTTTAAAGCAAAGATGACTGGATATGTATCCAGACAAGTTTTTCTAAATTAAATTCTGACTTTATTATATAATATAGTAACCTGGACTATACACAAATATGCCATTATCGTATATTTTTAACAACAAAGTTGGTGTATCGGCAGATTTCGACCACTTTAATTTCGACTCTTGACTTCATATTTGGTGTAAGGATGCGATATATGTTACACTATAATTTTTTTTGTCTTTAAAGACTTTTTAAAAAAGGTCAAAAAAAGTTAATTGCGGCTTTGCACCAAAAAAAGTCCTCCTAACACACTTTTTTAAACTTATATAAATAGATAATATATCATTGTATACATATATCAAATCAAAATATAAAATATCGTTGAATCTCGGGGTCAAAAATGAGAAACAAATTTCATAATTTTTCAAAAATTGTGTTTTTATTGTTTTAACTCAGGCCGATTTCGGTCATCAATTTATAATATATAGTTAAAATATAATAGAATTTATATATGTTATGCTATTCTTATTAAAAGTATATGAAAAAAAATTTAATTAATTAAAAATTGATAGAGTTATTAAATGAATAAATATTATGTCTTTTTTAGAGTTTTTTGTTTTTGTTTTTTGTTTTTTTATTTAATTTTGAGTTGAATGAGAATATTTTAAAATATATAAGTACTATTTACAAATACATTAAGACTTTGGACATATAATATATAAATATTGGCTTTTTAAAAGACAGTTAACAAACAGATTGGCTGATGTAAACATACTTTGATGAGTTATTTTACAGGTTAACATTCAATTACTAGATACATATATAATATAAGACTTTAAACAAATGTTTGCTATATTTATATTGAAAAGTTGAAAACAGTATAATTGTGACTTATCACTATTAATTTTAAACGTAAAGCGTAAAAATGAGTTGGATACTGTTATATAGATGTTTATGAGTAAAAAATAGTTTTAAAATAGTTTTGTATTTTGAAGATATGTCTCCATTCTGACTCTATGTTTTTTAAATTCATTGAAAATGATAAAATATAGTTTTCAAAGGAAATACAAATAAAGAAATTAAACCTATTTTTCAATATTTTGTTTTGAAGAGTGAATTCATTTACAATTAATTTTTATATAGTAGAGATTCAAGTCAATTTTTGTTATTTGTAACTCTGTATGACACAAGTTACTGAATGACAAAATTGAAGACGATTTCATTCTGATGCAAAACATTTCAAAATGGTAAAGTCTCTCAAAAGTCTTTCTTAACTAAACGATTCTAATCAAAACCAAAATAATTTGTTAAACTGTTGATAGTTAGTTTTAAAAATTATTTTTCAAGAGTCAACTTGAAATGTTTTTTTTTAAATGTTGAATTGTAAAGTAATAGTTATAAATTTTTTTTACTAAATGTTTTTAAAACAACATATATATTAAATATATCTATTCAAATCAATTAAAAAATAAAAATAGTTTGACATTCTGACCCATTCTTTGTAATATGTTTTACAAACATGTTACTAAAGTGTTTTTCTAATAATGGTAAGTCTTTTAGAGGCATTAGTTATTAAAACAGTAAAAATTAATAGTATCAAAAAATGAGTGAATTACATTGTTGTGTTCAATCTTTCAAACAGTTGCTGTTTTCTTGAGTGAAATGGCCACTGATATGTTTTTAAGCTATTATTAAAAGTCTATTAAAAATATTTTTGTCAATTTGTTGTCAGAATCCTTTTAAATAAAAATTTAATAGTCAGAAAAGAATATTTATTTTATTTATATATTTATTAAAAAAACTGTTGTGTTTATATAAAAAATAGAAAGGTAATATATAAAGTATAAACAAAACACAAACTTCTGTTTTTAATTATTTTTTTAATAATAGAAAATACAAAGAAATAAAACAATTGGCTTATTTTATCAACCAATAGAATTATTTATAATTTTTATAAATTTTATTTCTTTAGAAACACAAATAAAAAAGTCAAAATATGAAAAGAATAATAATTGGTTGTTCATTTTTTGTGTCCCATAAAATCTCAAAAAATCTCAAAAATCTCAAAGATTTAGAATTTTGAAGATTCTTAAAACAAATATAAGAACCGGAATGGTTTCATTTTTATTTTATTTTCAATTCTATAGTAACTCTTCTAAAAATATCATGATCAAGTCAAAAGGTTCTCTTATTACTAAAGAAGGCATGCTATTTATTACATTTTTATTAATTCTTTTTATTTAGGTTCAAATTATGAAATGGAATGTCCGTCGCTGTCGTTGCTTTCTCAGTATGATGATGAAGGTATATATTTTATCATTATTATATCATTATTATTAACTATTTATATATAGTTCCTGGAAACATATCTTCTGATTCTTCAAAAAATAAGATAGGTATATATTATTTATTCATTTATTTGCATAAAATAAATAGTATAATTATTATGTTATTTTATAATTATATAGACTATTCTTACATAATTAATCATTTATGTATAGTTCCTTCTTCCGTTCTTTCCGTTTCTTCTGTTTCTTCAAAAAAAAGACTAGGTATATCTATTATATATTTTTATTATAGTATTATTTTTATATTTATACAAATTTAATTCTATATATACATAGTTTGTTCTTCAAATTCTGATTCTTCTTTGAAACATAAGCTAGGTATATACTTTTTTTTCATTTATTATCAACTCTTTTATAGCATTTTATAATGCTTTTACAGAATTACCCTATTTTTATTTTTACATTATTAATTATTAGTTATATCATAATATTTATAGCTTCTGGTTCCTTAAACAGTATACGTATATATATATATAATAATTACCTATTTTCCGTAGCTTCCTCATTGAAACGAGTTTCTTTAAATAGTATATACATATAATCTTTTATATTTAATAGTAATGAATTTCTCTATAGACTCCTCATTGAAACCAGCTTCCTTAAGCAGTATATTTATATATATACAATATAGTATATAATGATACATATATCTATAGACTATTCATTAAAACCAGCTTCTCTAAGCCGTATATATATATATATATTCACTTTATAATGAATTATATCTATATAGATTCCTCTAACAATCCTATTCCTTCTATTAGTATACTTATACATATATTATATATTATATAATATATTATGTCTTATATAGATTCTTCATTAAAGCCAGCTTCTCTAAGCTGTATACATTTATATATATATATTATATTATTTATTATATTATGTCTTATATAGATTCCTCTAACAATCCTATTCCTTCTATTAGTATACATTTATATATATATTATATATTATATAATATATTATATATTATACAGATTCCTCTAACAATCCTATTCCTTCTAATTGTATACATTTATATATATATTATATATTATATAATATATTATGTCTTATATAGATTCCTCTAACAATCCTATTCCTTCTATTAGTATACATTTATATATATATTATATATTATATAATATATTATGTCTTATATAGATTCCTCTAACAATCCTATTCCTTCTAATTGTATACATTTATATATATATTATATATTATATAATATATTATGTCTTATATAGATTCCTCTACCAATCCTATTCCTTCTAATTGTATACATTTATATATATATTATATATTATATAATATATTATGTCTTATATAGATTCCTCTACCAATCCTATTCCTTCTATTAGTATACATTTATATATATATTATATATTATATAATATATTATGTCTTATATAGATTCCTCTAACAATCCTATTCCTTCTAATTGTATACATTTATATATATATTATATATTATATAATATATTATGTCTTATATAGATTCCTCTAACAATCCTATTCCTTCTATTAGTATACATTTATATATATATTATATATTATATAATATATTATGTCTTATATAGATTCCTCTAACAATCCTATTCCTTCTATTAGTATACATTTATATATATATTATATATTATATAATATATTATGTCTTATATAGATTCCTCTAACAATCCTATTCCTTCTATTAGTATACATTTATATATATATTATATATTATATAATATATTATGTCTTATATAGATTCCTCTACCAATCCTATTCCTTCTATTAGTATACATTTATATATATATTATATATTATATAATATATTATGTCTTATATAGATTCCTCTACCAATCCTATTCCTTCTAATTGTATACATTTATATATATATTATATATTATATAATATATTATGTCTTATATAGATTCCTCTACCAATCCTATTCCTTCTAATTGTATACATTTATATATATATTATATATTATATAATATATTATGTCTTATATAGATTCCTCTAACAATCCTATTCCTTCTATTAGTATACATTTATATATATATTATATATTATATAATATATTATGTCTTATATAGATTCCTCTAACAATCCTATTCCTTCTATTAGTATACATTTATATATATATTATATATTATATAATATATTATGTCTTATATAGATTCCTCTAACAATCCTATTCCTTCTATTAGTATACTTATATATATATATATATATATTATATAATATATTATGTCTTATATAGATTCCTCTAACAATCCTATTCCTTCTATTAGTATACATTTATATATATATTATATATTATATAATATATTATATATTATACAGATTCCTCTAACAATCCTATTCCTTCTAATTGTATACATTTATATATATATTATATATTATATAATATATTATGTCTTATATAGATTCCTCTAACAATCCTATTCCTTCTATTAGTATACATTTATATATATATTATATATTATATAATATATTATGTCTTATATAGATTCCTCTAACAATCCTATTCCTTCTATTAGTATACATTTATATATATATTATATATTATATAATATATTATGTCTTATATAGATTCCTCTACCAATCCTATTCCTTCTATTAGTATACATTTATATATATATTATATATTATATAATATATTATGTCTTATATAGATTCCTCTAACAATCCTATTCCTTCTATTAGTATACATTTATATATATATATTAAATTATTTATTATATTATATATTATATAGATTCCTCTAACAATCCTATTCCTTCTAATTGTATACATTTATATATATATTATATATTATATAATATATTATGTCTTATATAGATTCCTCTAACAATCCTATTCCTTCTATTAGTATACTTATATATATATATATATATATTATATATATTATATATTATATAATGAATTATATGTCTATAGATTCATCGCTGAATTATTCTTTATCAAAAAGTATATATATATTATATAATTTTATATATTGGGTATAAAATATATAGAATGCTTCTCTATAGATTCCTCCTTAAATAATTCTTCATTATTAGGTATATATCTATATATATCTATCAATAATTTTATATATTTATAGATAGTTATAAGCGATCAAAACATTCCGTTATGAAAAGTAATTATACACTTTATATCACTTTTATATATATAAATTATATACTTTATATAACTTTTATATATATACATAGAAAACCGCCGCACTCTCTCAAAGAGGTCTAAAAGACATGATAATGAAAGTAAACTAAAAGGTATGTTAAATTATAAATATTTATTAATTTATTTTAGATTTAAATGATAAAGGAACTAAATCCAAAAGAAATAAGAATAATAGTGTTTCTGCACTATTTAGTATAAATTTAAAAAGTATTTTTGTTTTTGTTGTTTGCTTTGTTGTTTATTCTTTTTTATATTAGTTTATATTTTTTTGTAATTTTTTAATTTTTCTTCTTTTTCTATTTTTATTTCTTATATCATTAAATATTTAACAGCTTTTATTGTTTTTGTTATTCTTCTATTTGAATGAATTTATATTATTTATTATTTTAGTTTAACCTATATAAAATGTCCGACTCTGCTTTGTTAAAGTTCATGATGTCTCTTTATATAGTATAAAGTTTATAAACTTAAATAGTATTTAATTAATATCCTTAATTTAGTTCATGTAGCGTACGGTGTCTCACACACTTTCACTATTATTGACTTTGTTATTAACTTTTATAAAATAAAAATAACATCATAAAAACCGGAACACAATTCTAAAAATGACTGTTAAAGAAAATTTTCAAAAATTCTAAATTTCTGGCTAAAAAACGCAAAAAACCATTTTCGCACAAAATTTTAACCAAAATTATTGGATTATTTTTATTTTATCCAATATTTTTCATTTTTATAAAAACACTTATTTTTCGTTTTTCATTTTTTATTGTTTTCTTATTTTTCCTATATCTATTCACATACTCTATATTTATTTTTATAAAATTGACTTTTATTGACGGGTTGGTCTTATAAATAGTTTTGACGGGTAAATTTGTTTATATTAAGAACTTGACAACATATCAATACACAGATCACTAACTTTAAACTCTAAAATGACTACATTCGTAATGTAAATGACTTTAACTACTCTAAAACAACAATAATCCCTTTAAATAACGACAAAAGACAAACTGATATCCGACACATTCCTTCTTTATAAACTTATTTGAGTTTATTCAAGTTATTTAGAATCAATACATGTCATAAGTATATCTTTTAGTTGTTTAAAAAGTTTTAATAAGAAAATATTTGATAATAGAAATTTTGATGTTTTGATAGTATAGTTTGTTATTCGTCTTTCTCCTTGAGTTTTGGGTATTTTTTAAAAATAAAAGTATAATTATAATTAAGATAAGCTATTGCAGATACATATTTTTTATTTTATCTAAATATATAATATTGACTGAGAAACATTCATTTATATGAAAAACATAAAAATGAAAATTTTCAAAAAAAGGGTATAGTTTGTTATTGTGATTTCTCAATCAATTCTTAATAAAATAAAAAAGTTTAAACATATTTAGAAACTAGACATGTCATAGCAGATACATATTTTTCATTTTTTTAATTAATTGAAAACTCAGGTGACAAGAGTCAATAGTTGAACTCAATAAAAAATGACTTTCAAAAAATTTTCTTAAAAAGTTTTCATTTGTTTTTTGTTTATATTTTCATCATTAACAATTTTATTTGACATTTGACACTATATTTAAAAACTACATACCAAAATAAACATATTTTACAATTTTATTTTGTTTTTAAAAGACTTTGACAACAGATCACCAGACAATGTTAACTCAATAAACTCTTAAAACGTTTAGATTAGTGTTTAGAATCATTTATGGACACTGAATATGACTTATTTGAAAAAATTAAGACAACATGTTGAACTGATACTGACAATGTTTGCTTTAAAAAGTCAGTTATGAGTCATTATGAGTTGTATATGTCATAAATAAGCTTTAAATAAATAAATTTGTTTTTAATTGTCTTTAATTAGTGAAATAAGTCGTTTAAAAAAAGAAAATGTTTTTGAGACTAAAATTTATTTTGACAATTTTTCCATCAATATTTATTTTTAAAAAATAAATAAAACTTATTTATAAACTAGACAACCTATAGTATATATATTTATAAAAATTTTATCTAAATATAAAATAACTTTTGAGATAAAAAATTATATATGCAAAACATAAAAAAATTAATTTTTGGAAAAAGGGTATACTTTATAACATTAATTTCTCAGTCAATATTTAATTATATTTAATAATTTTAATAAATTAATATAGAGAATAAAATATATTAACGATATAAATTTTAACATTTAAAATTAATTAAGAAATGAGTTCAGTAGAGTCAATAGTATAACATGTTAAAAAACTGAAAATTGAAAAATCGTTTTTCTAAAAATTTTCCGAAAGTTGACAAATCAAATTCATATTTGACAATTAATTTTTACATATTTGATAACTAGACCTTATATGTATTGCATATCTCTAAAAAATAGTCAAAATTGAGTTTGACGAGTGTATGAGTATATGCACATGTTGACTCATAATTTTGAAAAAAGTAGTTCGATGTGTCCTAAATCACATATTAGGGCAATTCTGAAAATATTATCACTTTATAATGAGTTTAAAGGGTAAAATAATTTTGAATTGTCTGTTTGACTGTCTTAAGTTAAGAGATTCAATACACTTTTTGTAAAAATGAGTATTAGAGTGTTTAATGTTTATAATAATTAAAGAATTGTTTGAAATAAAGGTGGTTGTGTGTTTGACCAAAATGTTAAAATGAGTCTATTTTTAAAAAATGGTTGTAATAAGTATGTATAGAGTGTTTTTAAATTGTTTTATATTAAAATCTACAATAAATAAACATTTTAAGTTGTTTAAAAATTTGATTCTTTAGAATTACAATAGTTAAGTCAAGAGATTCAAGTCACTTTTTATAATAATAAAAAATAGAGTCATAATAGAATATAGAATATTAAAAATTAGTCTAATTAAATGTGGTTGACTGTTTGATAGGAATGTTAAAATGGGTAAAAAGATTTTAATTGTTTCTAAAACAGTATAATACGTTTTTTTGTCACTAAATACAAAAATATTATAGTTTAAAGAATGTTTTTTGTCTTTCAAAAGAACTCATTTTTTGTAATTGTGACTTTAAATAAATGAAATTCAAGTTATTTTTTACAAATTAAAATAATAAATTAAATATATGTATATATTAGCATAAAATTAATTTTAATAAAAGTAGATATGTGTATTTCAAAATGTTAAAGTTTTTTAGAGTTTTTTTATAATAACTTATTTATTGTATAGACTATATTTTATGTACAATAATAAACGTTTTTAAAGTATTTAAACATATTTAGTTATGAAATGTAGTGTAATCTTCGTTTTATATTTTAATTCTTAGTTTTTATTTAATTAAATGGTTGTTAATAATATTATTAAATTTGAATTTATTATGAACTATTAATTTAAAATAATGAAAAGATATTTTTTTTACAAAATTTTTTTTATTTTTATTTAGATTCAAGCGTAGGCTGGCGTAGCCAGTCGTGAAACGCTTGTATTAATTAATTTGATAGAAGATATCAAATATAATATTGTTGTTTTATATTTTTTGATGTGTTTGTTTTGGTTCTGTGTTGTAACTTATTTGTTATGGCAAATCAATGTTACACACTTTTGTTTTTGTATATGTTTGATCTTTAAAATATTTTCACTTACTTACAAAAATATATTATCATATATATTTAGATTGTAAGAGAGTTGAAAATACTTTTGAATTTCATACATCTTGCTTTTGTCTTAACAACAAGGGAGACAAAGGTATATTATTTGTCTAATAAAATAATAAAAATATTTTTATTGTTTCGTCTTTAGATAATAATAACTACAAAAACACCCTTGAGAAAATATTTTTTAATAGTAATCTGTTTACTATTAATTGTGACGGTATGTTTTAATAATGAAAACAACCTAAAATATATATAGGTACTACAGACTCAGAAATATCAAATAAGTTTATATTTAAAGATAATGCAACTCTTTTCGTAAATAAAAACAGATATTCAACAAATCCTACAAATCAAGGTAAATATTTTTATAATTTAAATTCTATTATGACTTGATAGTTACTTTAAATAATAATCAGGAGAATAAAAGTGACGAGGATCTCTCAAGTCCTCCTTATAATGATGAAAGGGTTTCACCTCCTACTTCTCCTGTTTATCCTGTTTCTTCTCCTGAATATTATTAAGGAGTTTTTTAAATTTTTTTTTGTTTTTGCTTATAAATATTTTGTTGTTTTGTATTATTTTATTTCTTTTTTAATTATTTATTCTTTTATATTATATTTTGTTTAGTTAAATATTTTATTTTTAAATTATTAAAAAAATAAAATATTTTATATATATATGTTTACAAATATTAATATTATTTAATTAATAAAATCTTATATATAATACTAATAATATATAATACTATAGGAAACAAAAGAAAGCGATTTAATTCTCTTAAGAGAAGAGATATATTTGGGAATTTTTTGAATACCCACAAATCTAAAAGGATTAATGACCAAATATTAAATGAAAATCAAAATGCTTTTAATCAAGACAATTCATTATTCAATACAAATAATTCTTTAAATAATGAAGAAATAGTAACTGAACAACACCCAATACAACTAAACAATATAGCAACTATATCTTCTTCTTCTCCTATTTCAGATAATACTTCAACTCAAAGTAATAATACAAATTCATATAATAATAACACAATCGAAACATTAATTAATGAAATCAATTTAATAGAGCCAGATTCTAATAATAATACAAGTTTAAATAACGAAAATATATCTGAAACTTTAATTAATGAAACAAATTTTATAGAATCTGAAATAAATAATAATAATGAAAGTATATCTCAATCAATAATTGATGATAGTTTTAATTCTACTTTTATTTTTGAAAATAATGAAACAAATGATAATACACAACCTATAATATTAAATAATCCTGTAACTCCTTTATATAATCAACACAATAATGATATACATTCAAATAATAATAGGATCAATAATAATCATACTCCATGTATACATAATACACCAAATTCTAATACAAATAATCAAATAGTATCCCCTTCTACTTCACTCATTATAACTCCTCCTAGATTATCTCCTCTTGATTCAAGAATTATTAATTCTTCTTCTTCTTCTCATAATAATAATAATCATTCTATTATTCCTCCTCTACCAAGATCATCTATATTAGATATATTAAATTATTATCAAATATCTCCTATTCAAAATCCTAATAATAATAATCTATTATCAACAAATATAAATAATCATAGAAGAAGAATTAATTTTGATTCTTCTACTTCAGATAATGATTCAAGTGCAGATAGTGATTTCACACCTATTATTCCTTCTAATACTACTAATAATCCTATTTTGCAAATAGAACCAATAAATACTACAAATAATAACGATATAGATATAGATAATCAAAATGAAAATAATAATGAAGAAAATAATAACAATATTCCAATTGTTATAAGATTTGAAAATTGTGAAGCATGTATTAAATTAAGTATGCTTAATGTTATATCATCATTATAATTCTTTCTTTATGATAATAAAACTATTATTATTTATGTATAGGAAATGGAGAACAAATAATAGAAGAAAATGAAAGAGATATTCATAGAAATAATAAATATGAATATTATAATATAGGTAAAATGAATCATGTTTGTATTCATTGTGAAGCTATTCATTTTGAAGCAGAAAGAGCAAACTATAATTTTAATAAATATGTTTCACACTTACAGTATAATACAGAGTCTTCTAGAGCACGAAATTCATTTTATTTTTATGAAGGAGATCATGATTATATCATTACAAGAAATTCAAATTATACAATGTGTTGTAATAATGGGAAAGTGAAAGTAGAATCACCTATAAATCTTCCAAATGAATTATTAAATCAATTAAAGAGTCAAACACCAAATAATAAATTATTTAGAAATGAGATAAGAAGATATAATAATGCTTTTGCTTTTGCTTCTATGTCATGTTCTAATGTAGTAACAAGAATGAATGGTCCAGGACCATATTTTTATAGAGTTCATGGTAATGTATATCATTCTATGAGTGATTTATATCCTTCTGATAATTCTCCTCCTTCTTTTAATCAAATATATATTTATGATGAAGAAGAAGCTCTTCATATTCGAAATGGAAATAGTATGTTTTCAGAATTATCTTCTGATTTATTATTAAGTATTGATTCTATGATAAGAAATAATAATAAAATATATGAATCTTTTAAAACATTACATGAACAAGTAACAGAATCAAGAAGAATAAATAATACTACTTATTCACAAGTAAATTTAAAATTACAATTTAAAATAAGTAATTATGATGATAGAAGAAGATTTAATGCTCCTACTACAACAAATGAAATAGCTATGATTATACCAAAACAAAATGATGAAGGTTTACCAAATATTAATCTTTCATGTTATCCAAGAAGAAGAAGAAGAAATGAAAATAATAATGAAAATAATAATGAAAATGAAAATAATAATGAAAATATATCAGAACAACAAATAACAAATCTTAGTTATAATAATCCATTTTGTGATCCATTAATATATCCATTAATGTTTCCTTATGGATTACCATTATGGAGTTTAGAATCTACTTCTAATATTATACGTAATTCTGAATTACATTTAAATCGTCAAAATAATAATAATAATAATAGAAATATTTCTACAAGAACAACAACTAATAATAATAATAATAATAATGAGAATGAAATAATAGAAGAAGTAGAAAATGAATTAAATAATAGAAATAATTATAGAATAAATAGTAATCATACAGAGAATAATGATAGTAATGGAGATGATTCAAAATCGATGAGAATTATTCCAATTTTTAGAAATAGATCAGAAAGAGGATTTCCATTAGATATTTTAGGAAATGAATTTTATACTATACCTACTATTTCATTAAGAGAATTTTATTCTTATTTATTATATACAAGGCATCCTAATCATAAGAATTATTTACTATTATTTGAAAAATTATTATTACAATTTATGGTTGATGCAGCTACAAAAATAGAATATTCAAGATTATTATTTATAGCAAATAATCAAACAAAATTAAGATCTGAGAAATATTCTGTATTTCGAGATACAGTGAATGAGATGATACGAAATGGATTTAGTGATGAATATATAAGAAGTAGAATGGGAAAAGCAGTTATTATTCCATCAAGTTTTGTAGGTGGTCCTCGATATATGAAGAATTCCTATTTAGAAACAATGGCTATTGTAAGAGCTTATGGTAAACCAGATTTATTTATAACCATGACTTGCAATCCAAATTGGCCAGAAATCTTAGAATCATTAGAAGAAGGTCAACAACCTTGGATGAGACCTGATATAGTAGATAGAGTATTTTATATAAAATTGAAAATCTTAACTCATTTGATAACAAATTTTAAAGTATTTGGAGAAGTAAAATGTATATGTTATTCTATAGAATATCAGAAGAGAGGAATGCCTCATGCACATATTTTAATTACTTTAGAGAATGAATATAAATTAAGAACTCCTGAAGATATAGATTCCTATATATGTGCAGAAATTCCTGATCCTATAAAGAATCCAAGATTATATGAAATTATTACTTCAATGAATATGCATGGTCCTCATACAAGAACATCTCAATGTATGAAAGAAATAAATGGTCAACAATACTGTTCAAAGAAATTTCCAAAAGAATATAGAAATGAAACTACAATAAATGAAGATGGATATCCAAATTATAGAAGAAGAGATAATGGTAGAGTATATGTAATAGGTAGACAATCAAATGTAAATAATACTTTAGATAATAGATGGGTAGTTCCATATAATCCATATTTATCATTTAGAATAGGTTGTCATATTAATGTAGAAGTATGTTCTTCAGTAAGAAGTCCTAAATATATATTTAAATATGCTTTTAAAGGACATGATTCTATTAATGCAGAAATAGAAAGAGAAGATAATAGTAATAATAATGCTAATAGTAATAATCCAAATAATTCAAATAGAAATGAAATAGAAATACCAAATGAAATGAAATCTTATTTAAAAGGAAGATATTTATCAGCTCCTGAAGCTATGTGGAGAATATATGGATTTCCAATAAAATATTGTAATGTGAGTGTAATTACTTTAGATATTCATGATGAGAATGATAGAACTATATATTATGTAGAAGGAGATGAAGAAAGAGCTTTAGATAGAATAATGAATCAAGATACAATGTTAACAGCATATTTTAAAATGAATGATTTATATATAAATGAAGAATCAAGAGGAACAATGGATGAACCCTCTATTTTAACTTATATAGAATTTCCTAAATATTATACATATGATTCAAAATTAAAGAAATGGAATCATAGAAGAAGAAATAATAAAGTAATAGGAAGACTTCCTTATATAGATCCTACAAATGATAATTTATTTTGTTTAAGAGTTCTTTTATTACATGTGAGTCGTCCATTAAGTTTTGATGATTTAAAATGTTATGAAGGTCAAATATATAATACATATAGAGAATCCTGTATAGCAAGAGGATTATTAGTAGATGATACAGAATATTATGATATTCTTGCAAATGAAGTAATAGATGCTACTCCTTGGCAATTAAGACAATTATTTGGTTTACTTTGTTCTTATTATCCTATTACTGATCCATTATCTATTTGGAATACTTATAGGAATGATATGATAGATGATTTCTTTCATCAATATATAAATGAATATATAAGTATAGATAGACAAGATATATATGTATTAGATTCAGAAGATAATGAAGTGAATAGAATAATAGAAGAATATTGTATACCTAGAGCATTAAATCATATAAGAAGTGTTATAGATACAAATAAACATAATGGAGGATATCAAAGTACTAATTTACCACAATTTGATAATAATACTAATATGATAGATTATGAATCTGAAGGAATTAATTTTGAAGAAGATCATAGAATAGCCGAAAGAAATATAAGTTTATTGAATGAAGGACAAAGAAGAGTATATGAATCAATAATGGAATCAGTGAATAATAATGAACCTCATAGAAATAATATGTTTTTTATAGATGGACCAGGAGGAACTGGAAAAACATTTCTTTATAATACAATAATTAAATCAATAAGAAATAATATAGATGATGTGATAGCAGTTGCATGGACAGGTATTGCAGCTACTTTATTATGTGGAGGAAAAACATCTCATTCACAATTTGGATTACCTTTTGAATTAAATGAATCTTCTTCTTCTTCTATTTCAAGAGGATCTCCAAGAGCAGAACAAATTAAGAAATGTAAAATAATAATATGGGATGAAGCTCCTATGGCTTCTAAATATGCTTTAAAAGTAGTTGATCGATTATTAAGATTCTTATATAATGATGAGATAGATATTCCATTTGCAGGTAAAACAATAGTATTAGGTGGAGATTTTAGACAATGTTTACCAGTAGTAGCTCATGGAAAAGAAGCTGATATAGTTCCTTTATGTATTAAATATTTAGATATTTTGAATGAATTTAATCAATTTCAATTGACAGAAAATATGAGAGCAAATGCAAATGAAATAGAATTTAAAGAATTCTTATTGAAGATAGGAAATGGTGATAGATGTAATAATGAATTAAGATTATTATCAAAAGATAAAGTACATATTCCAAGAGAATGTATTTGTGATGAGAATATAGGTGAAGAGATATTTCATGAATTTATTAATGATTCAAATACAGATATATATAGACAGAAATTAGCTTCAAATTGTATATTATGTGCAACAAATGAACAAGCATTTTTAATTAATGAAAGAATTCAAAATATGATAAGATCAAGTTCTCATCATTATTATAGTCATGATGAATTAGCAGAAGAAGTAGAAGATATAGATGAAAGAGATGCTTATAGTACAGAATATTTAAATAGTTTAATTCCTCAAGGATGTCCACCTCATGATTTAGAATTGAAAAGAGGTTCAGTTATTATGTTATTAAGAAATTTAGATATAAAGAGAGGATTATGTAATGGAACGAGATTAGTAGTATTAGATACAAAACCAAATGTAATAAGAAGTCAATTATTAGTAAGAACTGATAATATGTTAGAAGGACAAGATATAGTATTGATTCCAAGAATTAAATTTATAGTAGACGATAGTGATTTACCATGTAAGTTAAGTAGAAAACAATTTCCTGTCAGATTAGCTTTTGCTATGACTATTAATAAATCACAAGGTCAAACATTTCAAAATGTAGGTATTTATTTAGAAAGACCTGTATTTAGTCATGGTCAATTATATGTTGCTTTAAGTAGAGTACGTTCTTTTCATGGTATAAAAATGTTTATAAAGAATGATAATATTAATCAAGGTCAATTAATCAGAAATAGTAATGAATGGTATACTAAAAATTGTGTATTTAATGGAGTATTATAATTTATTTTTGTTGTTGTATTTTGTTATATGTTTTTTTCGATTTTCTAATTTTTCTTATTTTTCTTATTGTTTATGAATACTTTTTGTTAATTTTCAATTTTAAATTGTATATTTGTTTATTTTTATTTGTTAATAATTAATTCTTAAAATTTATATTGTTTAGTTTATAATTCTTTATCATTATCAAAAATAAATAAATAAATAACAAAGAACAAGAAATAATTTACTGAAATAGACTTAATAGATACATAGCATCGGCGAAGCCGATGCCACCCGCTAGTAATAATAATAATAATAATAATAATAATAATAATAATAATAATAATAATAATAATAATAATAATAATAATAATAATAATAATAATAATAATAATAATAATAATAATAATAAACATAATAATAATAATAATAATAATAATAATAATAATAATAATAATAAACATAATAATATATGTATACATCAAAGATTTGCTATAATAATAATTTCCAGCTAGTATTATCTTCATAGGTTTTTGGCATATGATTGATTATTTTATATATATATATATATATATTAATAGATTTTGAATTGACTTCTTTTTCGATAGCATTCGGAAGAGAATTCGGAAGGTATGATATATACGTGAACTTCTTTATTATTACCTATATATATAAATAACATAGTATATAAATAGCAAAAAAATATAATAATAATAGTTATATACATATATAAGAAGTAGTAGGCTGAATGGATTTAATAATACATTTAATCATTAACTTATTCTAATTGGATAATTCTTGTATTATTTATTTTTGATTGGATAAAACATTATCCAATGCAGATGATTGGATATTATGCTTCTCACACAATGTTTTAAAGATATATGCTCATTATATAAATAATCAACTGCTTTTGGACCTATATATATATATATATATATATATATATATATATATATATATATATATATATATATATAAAAATATATATAAATATAAAAAAAAGATTTATATTAATACTAGATTCTTGAATTATGTTCAAAACATATACATACCTGTTACTACTTCTACTCTTTTTATTCCCGCGGAAATAGATGAATTCTTGAGAGTTATAAATGGATAAATATCTTTAATGTTTTCACAATGAGTTCCTATAATAATAATAGTGTAATAATAGTTATAATAATAATATATATATATATATATATATATATATATATACTTACCTAAACATAATTATTTACTGATTCCTTCCACTTCAACTCCTCGAACAGTCTCTTTGTAATTATCCGCAAATATACCATTATAACCACGGGAAATCGAGTTAGTATAGGACATATAATCATAATGAACAGGATTAGCTATATATAATATACTATTATATACTATTATATTCTATACTATTATATTATAACTATTATATACAATTCTATTATACTATATACTATATTATGTTATACTATTATATTATAACTCCTATATACATTGTTTGGTAATAATATTCTTGATTTTCTCAACGTTCTTTAATACTTGTGATAAGCTATTTTGATCCCCTTTAAGTGAATAATCCAATCGCATTATAGAGGGATCCACATGACTTCCTGCCTGAAGAGGAGAAGTTAGAGGGAATTGCGGACTCAAAGGATTAATAAGGTCTATATATATATATATATATATATATATATATATATATATATATATATATATATATATATATATATATATATATATATATATATTATTATTATTATTATTATTATAGCGGGTGGCATCGGCTTCGCCGATGCTTCGTATCCTTTAGAGTTTTATAATTTATACAAAAATATTTTTAAATATATTGTATCATATAGATACATAAAAATGCTTTTTGAAGTAGTTTATAGTTTATAATAGTTTCATTAATGAAACATCTCATAATAGTTTCTCTAATATAAATTACATTCATCTAAGAAAGATATTATGATACGAAAATAAACAATAATTTTATTTATTATTTCAAGTTATTTTGCTTAAATTATTCTTTCTGGAATGTTTATTTATTAATACATATTTTTTTATTAGTTTTATATAAAAGAAATATGTTTATAATTTTTTGTATTAGTGACTAAATCATAATGCTTATATATAATTTTTATTTGATTTATCATATATAGTTTTATTGTATCCTGCATATATTCTATCTAAATAGTTCTTATTTATTCTATTTTGTTTTTTAATATAAATATCTGTTTCGTGATATGAAATAGTAGTAGTTGAACTTTTGAATTTTTAAAATTTTAATTTATTTTTTTAACTATAAAAAACAACGCGTTGTTTTTTTATAGTTAAAAAAATAAATTAAAATTTTAAAAATTCAAAAGTTCAACTACTACTATTTCATATCACTAATATCTACTTATCTATATATAATAAAAATACATTATAGTTTATGAATAAAAATTTGTATTCATTTTTTTTTTTTTAATAATAGATAAATTCATTTTTAATATTCATAAAGAATCCATTTCATAATAAAGATGTCTAAAAGTAATGGAAATAAAATTATTTTTTTTTACATTTTAAAAATTTATAAATTAAGTCATTAAATTTTTCTATGTTTATATATATTTAAAACTACTTTTGAAAAGAACAAAAAAAATATATAAAAAATATTATCGTTTTTTTTTAAATAAATTTTAAAAAAAGAAAATATATGTCATACTTATATATAATATATACTAAAAATAAATAGTAGTTTGACTAATATTAATTTTCACTATTATAAATAAATATATATAATTCTTATAATTATAGAATAATTTTTTTTCAGTCAATTAATAGTGTTTATAGTGACATAATAATAAAAAAACAGTATTAAAAAAATATTTTTTTTTTGAGAGACATATCACTTTGAAATTTTATTTCTCAGTCAATTTTTATTTTTAAAAATTAATTTTTTTTATTTTTCAATCAGAAAACAATATATTATATATTATAAAAAAAATTACTTTATTAATAGAAAAATGATGGTGGAAATTGACCTTAGTTAAAACAATAAAAATAAAATTTTTGAAAAAAATCAAAATTTGTTTTTCATTTTTGAACCCGAGATTCAACGATATTTTATATTTTGACTTTATATATATATGTAATATTATATTATCTATAAATATGACTTTTAAAAAGTGAGTTAGAACGACTTTTTTTGGTACAAAGTCGCAATTAACTTTTTTTGACCTTTTCTAAAAAGACTTTAAAGATATAAAATATCATAGTGTAACATATAAGGCATCCTTATACCAAATATGAAGTCAAAGATCGAAAGTAAAGATGTCGAAATCTGCCGATACACCAACTTTGTTGTCATAAATATGCAATAATGACATATTTATGTATTGTAACGGTCATTGTATTCATATATGTAGTCAAAATTTGATTCTGTAGGGGTCAATCAAACAGATATCGACTCATTCTCGTCTTTAAAATGACTTGAATGGTTCAATAAGTGGCGATTTTTGTCTAAACTACAAATATTAAGTCCAAAGGTTTTTATTAAGAGTGAAAAGATTTCGATATCTCTTCGACCTTTTTATTTTAAAAATGTGTTCAAATAGTTTATAAATATAAACATCTATGATATACTCTGTAATGTTTAAAATTTAATAAAATAAGAATTGTTGATAGAACACGCAATTGAAGTTTTGTGTTAATTTTTCAACATGTCAAAAACAGGTTTTAATGACTTTTAGGATGGTTTCATGAGTTATCATGATGATCCAGATAGTTTTCATTAAAATTTAAAATGATCAAAAGAGAATGTGTCCGATATCTCAAAACTTTGTGGATCAATTTTTTTCAAAGCTTCATATATTATTATTATTTAGGTTATTTTATGTATATAAGTTAATTTTAATCAATTAAAGTCACTTAGTAAAAATGATTCTTGTCTAATTGTCTTTTTAAAGTTTAGAAATAGTTTATAGGTGTGGCGAAAAATGTTATGTATTTAAAATAAAATATATTAATAATTAATAACAAATATAAAGTACATCATAAAGAAAAATAAAAGTCAATAAAAATATATAAAAATTATTTAAAGAAAAAATATAAAAAGAAATTTTTAAGTAGAAAAATGTAAAAAATGAAGAAATTTCTGAGAAAATGAAAAATAAATAGAAATTTTGTGTACGAAATATGTTTATTGGATAAAAACTCAAATTTTGAATTTTATTGCATTTTAGTGGCCAAGTCGGTTAAGTCACTTCTTTGTGGGACCGTTTTAGGCCCTTAGACGTGGAATTTCTGAAAATTTTAAAAGCGCGTCATAATACGTTTTTGATATAGATTCTGAATCTTTTGTAAGTGTAACACAGATGTGTAACACAAAAAAGTAATCGGTCCATTTATATCAGTACAATTTCGTGCTTACTTATCCCTTTTATATATAAGATTATTATTATATATATATACATGGATCATTAATATATCTTCGAAGTAGTTCATGAAGGAGATGAGTAGAAGTGTGATGAATAGAGGTCTGACTATATATATATAGAGATAGAGAAAAATAAAAGCAAAATAACAACAGAAATATTAATATAAATATATATACGCTCAATTATCAGAGTTAACAGAGGGATTGACACGTGCATGAAGGAGGGACGCGGGAACAGAAATGGAAGCTTTTAATAATATAAAATGATCATTCACACGAATCTATATATATATATATATATATATATATATATATATATATATATAATTAACTAACAATATATAATAAAATAGCATATATACAGTATCTATAATGGGAATAGTGTTTCCATCATCAGTTAATAGTGTTCCTTGATCCCCCAGTTGACCCCCGCCCGTGGGGAAGAATGGACATGGATCGATACAAACATATGAATATTTAGCTTTATTCCCGCGGGGAGGATTCAATATAGCTTGTATACTAGACGTTGATTGTGTTGAAAGAAGAGGAGGAAGATTATACTTATACTTATTATTATTATTATAATGAATTGTATAACCATTAAATGTATGAAACGAGGGAAGAACAGAAAGGATGGGAATAACATAACTATCTAAACCTATATTCTATAAATAAATATACATATAACTAATAAATATATGATAAATACTGTTCTTTTAGATTTATTATCTTTGTTTTTTGATTGGTCTATTTCATCCTCAGGTATATTTGTGTTCTGTAACACAATTCCACGTTTTTCCAATAATACAAGAGAGAGATCCAATGGAATTCCTGTACTTCCATATAATTGGTTTAAATCCACGAGAGATGGGGGAATAGATCGTTTCTATATATATATATACATATATAATATATAATATATAATAATAACAAATACAATTCTTTATAATACAAATAAGCATAACAATAATAAAATTAAAAATAAATAAATCAACACAAGTATATACTTTTGATGATTACTAACTCTTCAAGTTTATCTTTACCGCACTCAAATGCCCACCAAAAATGCATTTCCTCATTCTCCACAATTGACGTTATGTCCTGCACGTGACTTGAAATATCAGGATAAAACAGTTCTATTATATATATATATATATATATATATATATATATATATATATATATATATATATATATATAAACCTAAAGATTGAATAACCGCGGGAATACAAGAAGACAAGAAAGGGAATTGAATATTGTATATATACTCATATTTTAAACAACGTCTATATATATAGAATTATATATGATTGTCCTTATTGTATTTATGAATAACAATTATATATACATATATATACCTAATTAGTTTTCTTAGTATACATCCGCGACCGGTAGGCGATGGATATACACCTTGATATATAAGTGCTGAAACTGTCTGAAATGGTCTGAAAGAATATTAAGCAACGTAGTATACGGTGATAGGTTTACGCGGGAAGTGCTTGGCGGGAACTTTTCAAATTGAGCACGTGCTTTTTATCAGTTTTTATATAGGGTTGCCGAATTAACTGTATATAGTTTATATTATAATATATATATATATTATATATAATTAAGAAAAAATATATACATACATATATATACAAGTAAATTATCTTTCATTGAATAGAAAACATCTGTATCAAAATTTGAACATACGCCTTGAAGCTATATATATATAGTATATTATTAGTATATCTGTAATGAATTATATATATATATATACAACACTGGCCATACGTTCTGAACCATTCGTGTGTCGAAGTAGTAGTGTGTCAGAGGAACGAGGGAAGACTAAGATAAAAGGAGAGATATAATATATATAATTATAAAATTAAATATAGAATTATTCATTATATTGTATATATATACTATAATATACAAATATCATTAAATATAATTATATATATATATATATACTCATTCTGCTCTATATTCCATAAATGCAATGTTTCATATTTCGAGAAGATAATCATATATATATCAATCAATGTCCTATATATATATAAATAGTATAAAAATATCATCAATAATTATGATTCATATTATTATTATATATATCTATATCTATATACATGTGCATAAATTTTTTCAGTACACTGACCACATGAACCGACACCATCACCCATCGACCAAGAATTATCTTTTTTCCCACGGGAAAATATAGATTTATAATCAAATCCAGCTATCTATTTAATTTATATGTAAAAGAACAGATAATATATAATAATAATAATAATAATAATAATAATAATAATATAAATAATAATAATATATATATATAATACTCTTCTTTTTATATATAAAAGAAGTGAGAAGAATAATATAAACCTCAAAAGTTGGGTCACTTAACTAAAGTCTTTGATACTGTATCTATATATATATAATTTATTATCATAAAAATATTAGAAAAATAATACTTAAAAAGGAGAGAAATTAGAATACAGTAATTATTATAATAAATAAATATAAAAATAAATTAATAAAATAATAATAATGAAAAATAATAAGTAATTATAATGTAATTAATAAAAGTACTTACCAAACCGATATAAAAGACACAAGAAGCACATTTAGGAGCCATCAATCATTATACACTATAAAATAAATATAAATCAAATAAATAAAGCTAATTAAGAAATATAATTATATACAGAAAGCACTTTCTGACCAAGTTAGACCATCAGGGATGACACAGAACATTGTTTTACGATCCAGAGAGTTGCTTAATCTGTGAACGACCAGATTCCTAAATAAACAAATGAATTAAGTAAAATAAAATATAAAAAATACAACAAATTTGAAACGCGAACATCGTCACTAAATAAAAAATGATATATTAAAACAAAATACATATTCATACATCAAGTTCAATACAAAAAGTAAATAAAAGACCAAGTTTCAAATTTTGCTTTTTCTTTTGAAATGAAAAAAATTACCGTGTATTTCAAAATTTGACTGTCTGAATTTTTGTTTTTGACTTTTTTTATAAACATCATAAAACAAGTTTTTTCATTTATATTATGAGTCTACATGGTCTATTGAACACCGTTTAGCAATTTTTTATTGAAAATAAGTCAACATTTCCAAACCACTAATGTTAAGAAAACAAACATAAAAAGCAGCTCTGTTTGTCAAATAAAGAATCTATTGACAAAATATAAAGTCAAAAACCTCATATTAACTCTATATGAGAAGAATAAAGAAAAATAGAAAAATAATATCGACTTAGAATTATTTTTTTTTGTTTTTCAGAAAAATTCCTTCTCTAAACCACTTTTTTAGAAGGTCAAATTTTTAAAGAAAAATTATTGGACTATTTTTAAAATTAGCCAATCAAAACTCTTAAATAGGCCACCCTGCCTCATAGTGAATTACACTAATTTTTAACAATAAGAACCAGTTATAAAGTTTTTCTAGGTATATATTAAGTCAGAAGATGTTTTTGATTTAGACTTACTATGTTTGCTGTAAATATATTTCTGACAAAGAAAATTACTTACATTAAACTTTTATTTTATGCGTAATAATAAAAGGCGGTGTCTATTTATAACTAATTTATATAACAGAATTGCTATTTATTCAAAACTGATAACAAAACAGCACAAATTATAAATATATACTGTTTATTTTGATAAACAACAATTATTTTGTTCTTTATTTCTTTATTTATCCAATAAAAATTATTTTTATAAAATGTTATCCAATAAAAAAGCTATTTTTTTTATTCACGGGAATTAATCTTTTAAAAAGGAGGAAAATACTATGTTTAAGAACAAATCAGAAGAAAATAAGTCATAAAAGAGACATTTTTATCAGTTTTGAAAAAAAAAACGATATTTTGCTAAAAAAAATTTAAAAAGAGACATGCTTCTCACCAAAATCGAATTTTCAGACACTTTTATCAGAACCTCTTTTTATTTTGCATATATCTTCTAATGAAGAAAGTTTTTTCTAAAAATATATATCATTTCTATTTTTAAGGCCACTATATAAGAGATATTTACTATTTTTGTTGTTAATAAAACATAATGTTTGTGAAGCAGATGCAATTAACTATAAATATATATTTCAATTCTTTTGTTTTCGTTATAAAATTATAAGCTGAATAGTTGAAAATATCTTTTAAACTTGTTTAACAAAATATTTATGGCAATTGTTGTAGCTTGTGGCATATTTTACATATCTAGCTTATTTAATTTGCTGTTTCTGTTATGATATTTGTCTATATATGTAAATAAAGTCTTTTCTTTAAAAAATGAAACAGTATTACAAACAAGAATTAGCACTAAATTTGTGTCTAAAAGCATTCTGAATTCAAAATATATAAATCATTTTACTCATTATGCTTTATTAATCATGAATTAAACAAGAATAGATGCTCTACAAATATTATATCATGTACAGACTCTAATAAAGAAATTACTACAAATATTTACATTGAAATATTATAATATAATTCTACTATAGATTTTGTTTTTTTATGGCTTAAAAGCATTCGTATGCTCATAAACTACTTATGAAAGACATATGAATATATATTTAACTCTATATTCTGTGTTAGTGGCGAAAGTTTATTTAAAAAAGAAATACCCAAAAAATGCTCTATATATAAAATGTAGATTAGTATACAAGTAGAAAATATTTTTAATTTTTGCTTTTTCATATTATATTTTGTTTATTCTCTATTAATATCTATAAACTATATTAACAGTACTACTTTTTATATATAAATAAAATAGTGACAAATAAAATAAGTGAGTTATAAAAAGTATATTAATTTTTTTATAAAAAACTATTATTTCAATAGAGTAAATAACATAACAAGAGTTTTTATATATGAAAATATGTATTTGTTAAATTTAAAGCATAAATATATAAAATATATAAATATTAAAATGAAAATTAAAAAAAAGAAGAAAAACAAATTCGTATTTTCAGTAATAAATGTGTAAAATATTTTTTTGCTATAGTTAGCATTATTTTAAATAGCAGCTTCTTTTTTTAATTAATTTCACGTTTAATATATATATAAATATCTTTAGAAATACTATTAACTTGATTTTATTTAAATAATGGAAATAATTGTTTTCCTTTTTGCATAAAAAGTATAAAATTGTGACATTAAGTTTTTTTACCTATACTGACCAATTATTTCTTTTATAAGAGAGAAAAAGTATAATTAATTAATCTTTATTGTTTAATATAGTTCAGAAGTTAAAAATTAACATACATCTATATAAATATATTTTTCAAAAAACTATTTTTGTATATATATATACTATTATATATATACCTTTATAAGTTATATATCAAATTTTTCTTAAATAGATATTTTACACTTTTAATGTCATAAAAATCAATTAGACTACTCTTCTAATAAGATATAGCTATTTATTTATAGTCAACTTCTCATTTTGACCATATACTACATGACAAACTAGATTTTTCAATAAAAATTCTTTATGTCTTTTTTTCTTTGTATATTTGATTTTATCATTCATTTTAAAAGCCATTATTATATACAATACACGCTTGAACTATTAAGATATACAAAGGGAAACAAATCTCTAAAACGGAACAAAGCTCAATGAAATCATGTAGTAAAAAACATTATCAAAACTCTTTCTTTTCTATAAATAACATCCCTTAAGCATCAATCTGTATTGTCTGTTAACTCTAATATACAAGAAACTGCCAATTTTAACAACATTATGAGTTGTCATTCTTTTTAAATTAATCTATGTTTCAGATTTCTAGTTTTTATTATTTAATTTATTGTTTTAAGCACGAAAAATATTTTATAAACAATAATAATTATAACATTAAGAATTCAACACATGACATCAAAGATTTTCTTCGTCATATTTATATGTAATAAGAGCTATAAACTCTATAGAATGTAAGTATAATAGAATTAGCATTATATAACCATGTATTGTCGTGAAATAATGAAAATAAAAATCACCAAAAACGAGTCATAATTTTGACAAAAACGAGTGAATTGTAGATATTGATTGCTTTAATTATATATATATATATATATATATATATATATATATATATATATATATATATATATATATATATATATATATATATATATATATATACAATAAGATTGAGTTCTTGAGACTTTAGCTGCCTATAAAATATAAAATATAAAATATAAAATATAAAATATAAAATATACGTTATTTTGCATTATTAGAAGCAAATTAAAAATCACTGAAATTTATAAGAAATAAATTATTTTTGTAAATTTCTAAACTAAAAATAATGAAGAATCTGGAAAATTCTAGGAAATTTCTGAACTGTATATTTGTGGAAGTACTAAAATTTAATCAATTCAGGTTTAGTAAACATTCTTGTTTAATATTCTGTTTATGAATTAGTATTTATTATTTTTCAATTACTTTTGAAATAACCATAGAAAATACTATTAGTTCTTAACTCTATATATTTGATATATATATATGTTTTAAATAAAAATTATTATACTTTGAAGATCAAACATATTCTCTTTATTTATAAATAAAATTTATTGTTTAATGAATTTATTAATAAAGATGTAATGATATAAATATGGTTTATTCTTATAATTAATTTATTTTTATTATTAAAAGTATAATTACGAAATTCTTAAAATTATATAAACTCTGTTTTGTTTTTAATGATACTTCTTGATATGTATATATATATGGATTGTTTATATTATTGTTTCAATTATATATTATTATTTAGGAAATGCTGAAATAAAAAACGAAGTATGTTTCCTTTTTAATTGTCTTAATTGATCAAAAAGAAATATTATTATGATATAATAAATATAAAACTAGTATGGATTCGTCACCTATGACAACGGCTAATATATATGTTTTTTTGTTTATAATATTATTTATTTGCTGTTGTTTGTTTATCTATAATCATATTTAATATATGTATATTTATTATATACTTATTTATAAGACAAAAGAATAATATTTAAAAAATGAAAACTTCTTTTAATATTTTATAAGAATATCATCTATATTATGACTTATTCTATTTGAATTTGGTAGTTCTTTGACATATGACACCATTTTATTCTATGTATATAATCTAAAGATTATAAATATATAGATGAGATTCATTTAAATATCATATTTCAGGATATAGAGCATAAAATTGTCGATGAAAAATTATAGAAAATCTTGCATCAAAAATCATTTTTTTCAATCATAATTGATCCTATCAACTCATTCACACAAATTATAACACTTTTAAAGCTATATTATATATATACATGCTATTTAGATATTTCTTAGTAAATATGTTTCTTTAGATTATACAAGTCAAAGAAAATCGTTTAAGAAATCGATAGTCTAAAAAATAATATCATAAATAAAGTCATAACCACATTCATTTATTATATTTCTAGCACTTTTAAATGCTATATATATTTATGACACTGTTGTTATTCTATACAAAAAGAATTATTATTATTAAATAAGAATTGACGGAGCTATATGACTTTTATTAAAGAGAGGCAAAAAAAAATTAAAAAAACTTAAATTTCTTCTTTTCATTTTTGATACCCTAGATAATGAATTTTGAAGCAAATCTGTTCGTATGCATTTAATACATGATATAGCTTAGTAATAACTAAAAATAACAAATTTAGAAGACAAAAAAAAACAACATATTGCATTTTGACCCAATGTCGACTTGTCAAGATAAATCTATTAAAGTATTATTTCTTATGTATGGATAATGCTGTATATAAATATAAACGATATAAAGCCATTTAGCAACATTATCCTAGTTAAAAGACCCTTTTTTCAATCTTGCCAAAACTGATTCATTTTGTATGAAAATTTTATTTTTTTTATTTCAACTTTTCTCAATGATAGATTGTCGTTATATTATGTTTGACACCAAAAAATATATCTACGTTTTATAAACTTTATATTTAGTATAATTTTATATTATTATTCTGAAAATGGAAGACACTATTACAATAACAAGAATAAAAAACTGATTGATCATGATTTTTAAATAATCAAGGCTACTGATCTCATTTTTGAACTAATATGTCTTAAATATACAAAATATGTATCTGTAGGTTATTCTTGTTCGATATTGGTGTCTTTCATATATATTTAATATATTTTTATTGGTGAATGAGTTAAAAGAAACTTGAGTATGCGAATTATTTTTTTCTAAAAATTTCAGTTTTTTAAATCTCATTCGTAAGTACTCATTTAAGTTATATTTAAAAATTATGAATATACATATGTGTACTAGATCCTTATTACTATCTATTTGATATACATATATGTTTGAATAAGGACCTTTTTCAAAACTGATGCAAATGCTGACTTGAATAGAAAAGTATAAGTGTGTTATTCTAAACACATATCATATGTATTTTAGTTTAATACACATTTTAGAAAGTATTTGGCACAGCATTCTCATTTCGAAATGTTAATTTTTCACTTTTAAAGAATCTAGTTGTAAGAAAATGTTCTACAGGTCAAAATATCTACAAAAAGTAAAAAAATGTGAATATTAATATTGTTTAATAGTGACTAAAAAGAAAATAAAAGTAAATTGAAAAACAAATTATTTAAATAAAAAATAGAAAATAAAGAATTCTAAGAGATTTTAAGAATTCTAAAAGAAATGAAGAGAAAAATATTTTAAAAATTTTAGAGTCATTTCAAAAATCAAAAATTTAATTAGAAAAAACAATATTTTTAAATGAAATATAGCTTGTTTTCAATACTTTATTATGTTATATGTAATCTTATATTTAGTAAAAGCTCGTTTAAACAGTCATAGATACCTATATAAATTTATATGAAAAGTCATTCTTATATTATTTTTCTTAATTAATTATATGACTTTTTTTGAATACAATATTTGACCTCATAATTGAGTATATAATATATGTCACATATCAAGTGTATTCAATCAAAACCTAAAAATATATTTTAATTGCTTTGAAGAATAGAAATGACTTTAAGATTTACTTGTTTTGTTATTTTAATAGAAATTAGATTTTAAACAAAAATATCATACTAATATATAAAAGATGATATGTGATTAAATATGAAAACTATATTTTTGATATTATTTATTATATAATCGTTGAATGAGAAGAGTTTGTTTCTTTTTCTTTCTTTCAGTTTTTATTCTTATATTTTAATTTCATTAGTTTATGTTATATTGATGATAAATACTATTGTAAGGTAATTTAAAAAATATATCTTTAAGTATACAATTAAGAAATAATAGGCTCATTCTTGTTAATTTAACTTTCATCAAAATTTTATATATCAAAAAATTGTTTATTATATATTTTGCTATGTCTATATACCTAAACCTTCTTTCACTTTTTTTCCTTAAATATTTTCTTATTTTCAAATATTAAACAAACAGAATTTAAACTCATTCTTAAGACATCCAAAATTTGTAAATATATATTTCCTTAAAACATTCACAAGAGTTATTCATTGTTTTAGTTTCATTCAAATCAATATAAAATATTTCAATAATTTGCTTTTATTTTCTAATATTCTCTTATAATCAAGTATCAAGTGTTGTTTTACAAATTGACTAATAATCATCTTTTGTATTCATAGACTAAACGATATATTATATATTATTATATCTACTGATAGTGTTTTATTCATGTATGATATTCTTAAATTATTATATATTTTAATTTTAAGATATATTCATTAAATTTAATTCTTAATCTTTTTTGTTTTGTTTTATTATTAAAGAATAAAGATATTTTATTTTATATATAACATTGAAACATTGTTAGGAAGCTAAGCAAGTAATTTTTAAATAATAGTTACTAAAGCAAAGACACTTAAACAACACATTTGTTTTATAAAAAAAAATATAAAGTTATTTATTTTATATACTCACACCTTATTCCAATATACATATTATTATAACATACTAATATACTATAATGAATGATATATTATGTCAATAGTCTCTGATGAAATATCATCATATTTTCAATATAATGATAAACAACAATGTATATAAACAATATTTTTTTTTTGAAATTTCTGGTAAGTATTAAAGTTAATTATATGTAGCTATTATAGAATTAAAAGATATATATATCAACAAATAAAGTCATTAATATAGTATTAGAAAGGATTTTTTTGATGAAATTTTTTTTAGTTTTGAAAATTTTTGGCTTTTTGAAATGACTTTTAATTTTATTTTTGAAATATAAAATAAATTAGTCTTAAAAAAGAAATTCTTTTTAAGAAAATATTTTTGTAAATTATTTTTTTTGACTTTGAGCGTCATGAATTGATTTTTTAAATATGTGCTACAATAAATATAATTTTTATAAATTTTATTAATAATGATGATTAATAAATTATTAATTAAAAATGGTTATTTTTTATATACTGATAACCAAACACCTATTTTTCTTATTATTTTTATTACATAGAGAGATATAGATGAATATTTTAATATTCAATAAATATATATATATATATATTATTATAGAATAGATTCTTATCATTTTGAAATATTTATGTATATATAAGATATAAAACATAATTATTCTTTGTGTCCTATAAATATATTTTTTATTAAAATGTTCTAGTGTTATATATTTCAATAAATATTTATATTAAATTATAATACATAAAATCTATATATGTGTTAATATAAAATCACAATAGATCCAAATACTATGTTTTTATTTATTATATAATGATAATATATATATATATATATATATATTGTTTTATAAAATATATGTTTTAATTATATTATATATATATTTTTATTAAATGAATTTATAATTTATATTTGTATTATATGGTTTTTAATTGTAATCATATTTATTATAGATTGAATTATTTTATCAATATTTAAGTATTATTGAATGAAAGATAAAAATTATTTTTTAATTATATTATATATATATATATATAAATTCATTTATTTATTTATATAATAAGCTAACTCTTTTTTTAAATGATATTTATATTTATTTATAATCTATTTTTATAAATTATTTATTTATTAGATATTCTATTAATAATATGAAATACGAAATATATTTAATAATAATATATTACTCTTTGAATGAGACTTTTGTATTTATTAAAATTAATTGAATTTTTTTTTATATCTTTAATGCGATTTAATTATATAATTATGTGTTATTGATAAAAATGTTTTTATTATAATTAAGTGAAGTTAATAAAAAAGAAGTATATTTCAATTTTAGAAAATATTAGATAATTTGATTCTATAAATTAGATATATAATATATTAATAAAAGTAATTTTATTTTTTGAATATATATATTAAAAATAATAAATTCTAAATAAATTTCTGATTATATTTTATATAATAATAGTTAGTTTACATTTAATATAATGAATTTATATAACTATCATTATTTAATAATAAATAGTGTTATTTGTTAACGTAAAAAAAGATTATAAACAAGTATTTATTAATTAATGAATATTTATTGTATAATAGATATTTTATTTCTTTTAATGAAAATAAATATTAATTTATGAATGATATATTTTAATTATCAAAAGTAGTAATGAGAATGATTATAAATGAGAGTTTATATTGAATAGTAATTATAAAATTATATTTAAATACTTGAATAATATATAAAGATAAATATTATATATGAATTAATCAAAAAATTAATATTTAGTATTTGAATTGATCAATGTTATAAATATTCATATATAGTTAGTACTATTTTATATATAAATATATAATAGCTAATTATGATAATTATATATATATATATAAATTCATTATATATGTAAATATATATTTGAATAATAGAAAAAATAGGATAGAAATTATTTAGTTTATTGTATATTTAAATAATTATAAATATCCATATAATAAAATATTATTTTTTTTTCTAGATATATAAATGAATATAATATATATATTTATATATAGAGAAGTAATAAAATAATAATTATTTGACTTTATTTCTGGTTGTATGAAATATAGAATTCATAATGAGTAATAGAATTAGTAATGAATGTTTTATAAAATTTTTTATGCTATGCATTATAATTATGTCAATTATTGCTGATATGATAGAATAATAATGAATATAAGTATATATAGGTATATATATAAATATATTATAAAAAGTAATTTAAAAACACAAAAATCTTTTAGTAACATATAATACTTTTTGAAAAATAGATTTATTTGATAGTTTGATATGAATAGAAATAAATATTAGAATAAGTCATATGACTATTAATTGATAATATAGAATTTTTAATTAATTTAAATAATTTGTATAATATTGACAATTAATCGCGATTATTTTATATTAATAAGATAATTATTACTTTAAGGTATTTTTATAGTCACATTTTAGCTACAGTCACATAATTTTATATATATAAAATTTCTATAGCAATAAATGGACACTAAAGACGACCTAAGAGTATATGATGTTATATAAGTGTTAATAAAAAGTCTATATATATAATAACACTTTTTAGAGATAATTAGTCATTTGATATTATTCAAGTGATATTCTACATATTTTTATGAAAAATCATGATTATTATAGAAAGTGATTAATTCTAATAGATAATAACAGATTTATGATTATTTATGACAAATAGAGTATAATTAAATATATTCCCGTGATTATTTATGAAAATTGATTATTTTTATAGATAATGATGGATTTATGATTATTTATGATTTATAGAGTGATATTTGATAAATTCCCATGATTATTTGTGAAAATGGATTATTTTTATAGACAATGATAAATTTATGATAATTTATGACTTATAGAGTGATATTTGATAAATTCCCATGATTATTTTATAAAAGGTATAGTTTTAAACACAATGATAGATTTATGATTATTTATGTGTTCGAGAGTGATATTTGATAAATTCCCGTGATTATTTTTGAAATTGAGATATTCTAACAGAAAATGAGAGACTTATGATCATATACGAAAAAGTAAGTATAGTCTGACATACCTAAGGGATATTTTTGAAAATTAAGGGTTTTATAGATAACAATAGACTTATATACATATATGACAAATAAGTGTAACTATATATATTTTTGCCATTTTTTATGAATGTTGAGTATGTCATACATAAAAATAGATTTATGATTATTTATGACTTATAGAGTGTTATTTGATAAATTCCCATGATTATTTTTGTAAATTGATTATTCTCATAAAAAATGATAGATTTATGATTATTTATAAGTTGTAGAGTTAGGGTTAGGGTTAGGGTTAGGGTTAGGGTTAGGGTTAGGGTTAGGGTTAGGGTTAGGGTTAGGGTTAGGGTTAGGGTTAGGGTTAGGTTAGTAGGTTAGTAGGTTAGTAGTAGTAGTATGAGTAGATAAGAAGAAAAAATATTAGTTAGTTAGGTTAGTTAGGGTTAGTTAGTAGTTAGTTAGGTTAGGTTAGTTAGGTTAGGTTAGTTAGGTTAGGTTAGGTTAGTTAGTTAGTTAGGTTAGGTTAGGGTTAGGGTTAGGTTAGGTTAGGTTAGGGTTAGGGTTAGGGTTAGGGTTAGGGTTAGGGTTAGGGTTAGGGTTAGGGTTAGGGTTAGTTAGGGTTAGGGTTAGGGTTAGGGTTAGGGTTAGGTTAGGGTTAGGGTTAGGGTTAGGGTTAGGGTTAGGGTTAGGGTTAGGGTTAGGGTTAGGTTAGGTTAGGGTTAGGTTAGGGTTAGGGTTAGGGTTAGGGTTTAGGTTAGGGTTAGGGTTAGGGTTAGGGTTAGGGTTAGGGTTAGGGTTAGGTTAGGGTTAGGGTTAGGGTTAGGTTAGGGTTAAGGTTAGGGTTAGGTTAGGGTTAGGGTTAGGGTTAGGGTTAGGGTTAGGGTTAGGGTTAGGGTTAGGTTAGGGTTAGGGTTAGGGTTAGGGTTAGGGTTAGGGTTAGGGTTAGGGTTAGGGTTAGGGTTAGGGTTAGGGTTAGGGTTAGGGTTAGGGTTAGGGTTAGGGTTAGGGTTAGGGTTAGGGTTAGGGTTAGGGTTAGGGTTAGGGTTAGGGTTAGGGTTAGGGTTAGGGTTAGGGTTAGGGTTAGGGTTAGGGTTAGGGTTAGGGTTAGGGTTAGGGTTAGGGTTAGGGTTAGGGTTAGGGTTAGGGTTAGGGTTAGGGTTAGGGTTAGGGTTAGGGTTAGGGTTAGGGTTAGGGTTAGGGTTAGGGTTAGGGTTAGGGTTAGGGTTAGGGTTAGGGTTAGGGTTAGGGTTAGGGTTAGGGTTAGGGTTAGGGTTAGGGTTAGGGTTAGGGTTAGGGTTAGGGTTAGGGTTAGGGTTAGGGTTAGGGTTAGGGTTAGGGTTAGGGTTAGGGTTAGGGTTAGGGTTAGGGTTAGGGTTAGGGTTAGGGTTAGGGTTAGGGTTAGGGTTAGGGTTAGGGTCTCGCTCGCTCGCTCGGCCCTGTCCCCCCGCTCTCGGCGTCGGCTACGCGCTCGGCGCTCTCGGCGGCTACGCTCATCGCTCGGCAGCAGCTCTCGGCAGCGTGTCGGCTAAAAGGCGGCGAGAGAGGGCAGAAAGCTTGCCACCGCAAAACTTCCAAAACGCCGCCACCGCTGGGAGCAAGAAGGGGGGGGCAGGCAGAGCAGGGGGGGGGGGAAACAGAGCAGAGCAAGGGCGTGCCCTCGCTCGCTCGCTCGGCAGCGCGCTTCAGCGCTCGGCAGCGCTCAGCGCTCGGCAGCACGCGCTTCGCTCTCGCTCGTGGCAGCTCTG
>JBBPEB010000022.1:0-105680 GCA_039096225.1 Blastocystis sp. Blastoise
ATGAGAATAGGCAAAAAAATTCCCATTGGTCAGTTTTTGGAAAAACCATTTGATTGGCTAATGTATACTATAGTTTGTCGCCGCAACTCCTCTAAACTTACGGGGAGTTAACTTTTGGCTGAAACACAGTTCAATACGATATAACGTGTAGTTGTGCACCGTATATTTGGTTAAGCGATATTATTAATAATTAAAAAGTTATTAATAAAAAAACAGAAAACATGATTTTTGAGTCGTTTTTGATTGGCTCTTTGGGATCATCCCGATAAAAATTGTTGACCAGACAATTGGAAAATAAACATGGGGTAAACTTGATTTTTTCTCAATCCCACAATATACGTTATCCGTGTTTATTCTTTATATTTATCTACTTTTTAATACTTTTTCATATTGAACACGTGAGGCCTTAACGGTCAAATTTAGATTCTTATTTTGACATGATATTCTGATTCAGGAGGTCGAAAAACCTAGGTGTACCAATTTTGAGCTCCTGAGGACGATTTTTGAGTGATCGATATTTTCTTTGATCTTCTTATAATCAACTAATATTGTAGTATTGTAATCAATAGGTCATCAAACTACTATATCTAAAACAAAGTCTTAAAATAATGAGTTTTAGTGTCACAATTTTGAAAAGTGTGAATTAAGTGGTCTTAGAGTGAGAGATTCAATATAATGACTTTTATTTAGTAAACTAGAGATAATACTCTATTCTATGTTAAAAGGAAAGTCAAAATTATGAAGGTCAAAGTGTATGACCAAATGACAAAATGTGTCTTAAAAAGTAAAATGGTTTATATATGTGTATAGAATCTTATATCAAGTCTATTCTATGAATAATAGCTTTAAATAAATAGTTTAAGGTTGTCAAATTTAAAAGAATGTGTAAAACATAGTCTTAAACTGTGAATAAAAAATTTAGAGATATTAATTAGTATACAGCTGTAGTAGCTCTACAACATATCAAAAGTACAAAGAAAATAATTTTTAGAGAGTGGATGTGTGAGGTGTTGTGACTATTATTTAAAATTTATTTTCACTTCAGTTTATATAAAATCGTGAATTTCGTGCATTGTAGAAAAATTGAGTCAAAATATCAACTCTAAGGGTCTTAAATTTTGAAAAATGTAAAAATGAGTGACTTAGAGGACGAGATTCAAAATAAGAGCTTTTATTCATTAAACTAGAGTGTATGATCTATATTATATTAAAAGAAGGGACGAAAATGTTTTGATCAAAGTGTATGAGCAAATGGTAAAGTGTCTTTAAAAGTGTTATGATGATGACAGTTGTGTATATAGGTTTAAATCAAGTCTACTCTTAAAATATTAGCTTTAAATAGCAAGTTAAAGGTTGTCTATTTGTCAAAATGTTTTAAAGACTGTCCTAAAATAAGAGATTCAAGAAGTTGACTTTCATTTTATACATTATATGTCTATATAAACACTTTACTAAAAGAACTTTGGAAAATATTGTGGATGAGTGTTTTATCAAATGGTAAAGTTGTATCAAGAGTTGATTGTTTTCATTCCTTTTAGTATAAATCAATGTTTTGTGTCTACTCTTTAAAACTAACCATTTAACACTGAGTTTAAAGTTTTAAAGTCAACATGTGTGTTTGGTTTGTTTACTTTTAATTATTAAAATTGAGTTTAAATCAATAAAACAAGTTTAACACATGTATTTTGATTGATATAATCAGTTTTAAGATGACTTGGCTGTTTAAGTATAAATGGATTTGTTCTCATTGTGACTGTTGTTGAGAAGAGTAAGTCTAAAAAAACTATAAAAAGTTAGATATATATATATATAAGGTCAAAATTGAAAAGTATAAATTAAACTGGATTAAAATAAATTTAAAAAAGAGAATATATATATATAATAATATATAAATAAAATATTTAAAAAAAGAAAAATAAGACTTCATGTCAGGAATTGAACCTGAAAACAATCTATAATGATTGCTTCTCTCCTTCCAGAGCATAAAGGGAGTTTAAAGAGTAATAATAATAATAATAATATATATATATATATATATATATATATAATAGGAATGAAGGAAGTAGGAAGAATGTGGAAGTAGGAAGTAGGAAGAAAGAAGAAGGAAGGATGAAGGATGAAGGAAGAAGGAAGAAGTAGGAAGAAGGATGAAGGAAGAAGAAGGAAGAAGGAAGAAGTAGGATGAAGAAAGAAGGATGAGGAAGTAGGAAGAAGAAGGAAGAAGAAGGAAGAAGGAAGAATGACGGATGAGGAAGTAGGAAGTAGGAAGGAAGAATGAAGAATGAAGAATGAAGAATGAAGAATGAGGAAGAAGGTAGTAGGAAGGATAAGGAAGAAGTAAAATGAAGTAGAAAGAAGGAAGAAAGAAGAAAAAGGAACAAGAAGACTATTAAACCTATATACAATAGAAAAAATATAAAAAGATAACATAAAATAAATAAATAAATAAATAAATAAATAAATAAAATAAATAAATAAATATAATAAATATAATAAATATAATAAATATAATAAATAAATAAAAAACATAAATAAATAAATAAATAAATAAATATAATAAATAAATAAATATAATAAATAAATAAATAAATATAATAAATAAATATATATAAATATAATAAATATAATAAATAAATAAATAAATATAATAAATAAATAAATAAATATAATAAATAAATAAATAAATAAATAAATAAATAAAAAACATAAATAATAAATAATAAAAATGAAAACAATAAATAAAATATAAATATATACCTAATAGAATAATCTGAAACCACAGACTAAGAAGAACGACATGAAAAAACGAAGACCACAACACATCAACAACATTTTCTTTCCTATAGAATAAAAATAATTAAAAACAATTTAATAGATGATATAAAAAGACAAAATAAATAATATAGATAATAAAATTAAATAATAACAAAAAGTAATTAGTAAAAAATAAACAGATGTTAAGAAATAAATAATATATTTATATACCTGATAATAAGTAACCCATTTCACACAACCAGGACCACTTTAAGAACCACTCACCACCACAACCAAGACAAATACAAGAGAATCCTATAAAAAAGTGTATTATTATAAATAAATAAATTAATATATACAAATAAATATAAAAATAATAACTAAATAACATCAAATTAATTAATAAAACATACCCAGACAATCAATACAAACAAATATTTAAAAAATGTAAAAAACTATAGTTTTTGGGTACCCAAAATGTTTTTAATAAAAAATGTCCCTATTATCAGCTTAGCATAAGATAATAATAAAAATTCGAGGTTATTTATGATTCCTATTAATTTTTAAATATGCATATTTTAAATATTGTCCCTATTTTACAAAAGTTCAAATATGAATATGTTTTTGTTTTCTACATAAAAATACTTATTTTATAATTAGTTATTAAATAAGATGCCTAGAAAAGGCAGAATGTCATCAAGGCGGAGGTCCTTGAATCAAAAAAAATACGTTTCTCAAAGACGGTCCAGTATGTATTGTATTTATTTTTTTTTATTATTCATATATAGGTTCTTCTACTCAACAGGATGCAAGTATGGATGTCATTGATGGTGATGGTGCTTATCAATATGGTCTTGAAGGTATATATTTATACATTTCTTTTTGTTTTATTATTTTATATTATCTTAGACTCTTCTCTGTCCTTGGTGTCCTTTACTGATGATGGTATAATGTTTTCAAGTGGTCTTGAAGGTATGTTGTCAATCATTTGTTTTTATTTTTATATTTTTATTTATCTATAGGTTCTTCTGTTGTTGTGGACTCTGTTGCTGGAGCTATTGATGATGATATACACTCCACTAATGGTCTTGAAGGTATGTTGTCAATCATTTATTTTATTTTTTTTTTTTATTTTTATTTATCTATAGGTTCTTATACTCATGATGATGTTGTTGCTGATGCTACTGATGGTGATGCTAACTCTTCTCATGGTCTTCAAGGTATGTAATCATTTATTTATTTATTTATTTTTAATTATTTCTTTTATTTCCTATTTATATGTTATTATAGGTTCTTCTGTTGCTATGAATGTTGGTGCTGATCTTAATCATAAAGAAGGTATATATAATATATTTTCTTTTTCTTCTTTTTGATTTACTTTTATTTTATAAATATATATAGGTCCTTCTGTTCTGATAGTGTCTTCTGTTCATGGTACTGTATCTGATGGTGATCATCCTTCTAATGCTAAAGGTATATAGATATATCATATATATATATTTTTTATTATTCTTTTAATTCTTTCTTATTTGTTTTTATATAGGTCCTTCAACTCAGTTAGTACATGGTCATTCTTCTATTCCTTCTTCAGAAGGTATATATATATATATATATATATATGTATCTATGTTTATTCTATTTTATGATTCTATATAGGTGTGTCTTTTAATTTGGGATCGTGTGACTCTGTTGTTGGTCTTGATATAGTTACTACTAATATATATAAAGGTATATATATATATATATAATATTATTTATTTATTTATACTTATACTATTGTATATATATATATAGGTGATGGTGTTAATAATTCTTCAGTCGTTGATGGTGTCAACAATTCTTCAATTATTCAATGTATATTTATACTTATATTATATTCTATACTTATATAGGTTCAAATAAAGTTGTGGGTAAGTATTATTTATTATTTTAGTTTCTTTTTCTTTTGTTTTATTATTTTTTTTTCTTTCACAGATAATAGCTTTCTGTTGTCTGCTTTCTTTTTATTATCTATTTATATATTTATTTACTAAGCTTAGCTTTAGCTACTTAGTATTTAAATATTTAATAGAATCCTTTCTTTTTTCATTTTTGTTTTGTTATTTTTTTTTTTATTTTAATTTTACTTTAATCGTATCGATTAACGGGAAGGTGTCGGATATTAAGATAATTTTTGAATTACTTAATATTAAATAGTGTTGAGTATTTTAATATTTGTATTTAATTTAATTAATACAACTATTGATTACCTATATGACTCATACTATTGCTGACTATTGTTCGCTTCTAACTCTATATAGTCTAACCGATGTAATACTATCAATGATGAGATATCTAAGTGTTAAGATTCTTCACTTACTCACATTGTATATGATATTAACTGGTAGTTAGCTATATGTTTATAGAATGTTGTAACAAAGCACAATAGCTATAGATGTCCTCTATGAGGTTGAATCATATAGATTGTTTAATAAATTATACAATATTAATTACCTATACTTATTTAATATTAGTTTTCATTAATTATAATATTATCTTTCATTACATTATAGTATTGAAGATAATTATTAATTAATAAAGTTTTTACTTTATATTATTTAATATATCATACTATATGTATGTATTATTATATTAATAAAGGTTATATACTTTATATTAATAAATATATCATAGTATATCTATGTATTATTATATTAATAAAGGTTATATACTTTATATTAATAAATATATCATAGTATATCTATGTATTATTATATTAATAAATGTTATACTTTATATTAATTAATATATCATAGTATATTCTATGTATTATTATATTAATAAAGGTTATATACTTTATATTAATATATATAATATCATACTATACTTATGTATTATATTATATTAATAAAGGTTATACTTTATATTAATAAATATATCATAGTATATCTATGTATTATATTATATTAATAAGAGTTATATACTTTATATTAATAAATATATCATACTATATCTATGACTTATATTATATTAATAAAGGTTATACTTTATATTAATTAATATATCATACTATACTTATGTATCATATTATATTGATGAAGGTTATACTTTATATTAATTAATATATCATACTATACTTATGTATGTATTATTATATTAATAAATGTTATACTTTATATTAATATATATATTATCATACTATATCTATGTATTATATTATATTAATAAAGGTTATACTTTATATTAATTAATAAATACTTCAACAACTATAACAATGAAAGTTAATTTATATACTACACAACTAAACTTTATTCTAAACTTAAACATAATATATTTAATATCTAATAATTAATATATATAGGTTCCAATAAGGATAAAATAAATAATAATGATTTATCTAAATCATTTGGTTTTAACTCAAAACCTTTAGCTTTGTTTTCGACTTTTAATTTTCAAAATAATATTCCTTTACAAAACATTCAAAACAATAATTCAAATAACAATATTGATATTGATATCGATAATCGTTATTCACAAATAAATAATAATAATTCTATATTAAATAATGGTTCAAACCTATTCAATCAAATGAATCCAGTTAATCAATCAATTAATAACATATCTATTGTTCAAAGTCAAATTAATAATAATAATCAATCTATTCCTATATCAACTACTATTATACAACCTACAGAAAAAAATACTTCTGTTTCTAATAATAATAATGATTCTATTAATACTTCTTCACACTCTTTACCTGTTGTTACTACTATTCCAACTGATGTAAATATATCTAACAATAATAATTCTACAATCATTAATGATAATACAAATAATTCAAGAAATAACACTAATACTAATAATAATGAAACAATAATACATAGAAATAATAGATCTATTAATTCCATTATGAATAGTTATTTAACTATTCCTGATTTAAGTCCTATTCTTCCTCCTTTAAGTATTCTAACAAATATTCCTCATATTAATTTAAATAATGATAATGAATCAGAAATTATAACAACAATACCTAATAGTAGTAGTAGTAGTAGTTCAAGTGATAGTAGTAGTAGTAGTAGTAGTAGTTTTTCTGATAATGATTCTGATTCTGATTATATTGATCCTTTTCCTAATATTAATAGTAATACTCAAAATAATGACGAAATACCAGTTGTAAGAACTATTAGAAGACCTATAACAGATAATAGTATGTTTTTTATTATTTAAATATATTTATTTAATACTTTTTTATAGTTGAAGAAGATATAATTATTCATCCTATTATTAATAGAGGAAGAAGAAGAGCTTTAGATATTTGTATGCTATTTATTTTTTATAATTCTTTATGAATAATTAAATAACAAATTATTTTTATAGATAATCAACAAAGATTATTATATCCTGGATTACATAATTGTATTGCTTCTATTCAAAGAAGTATTTATATATATTTAATATTTATTTTATATTATTTTATATAGATTCTCATGGTGATTTCGTATTAAATGAAGCATTGAATACTTATAAAGCTAATTATTTAGGTGATTTTAATGTTCATTGTGAATATTGTCATGCTAAACATTTTGAATTAGAGAAAGGAATGAATGATAAGTTTTATACTTGCTGTGGTAGTGGTAAAGTAGTTCTTCCTGAGCTTCCTGATCTTCCTAATACTATTCGTTCTTTATTACAAAGAGATAATCCAGATTCAAGAGAATTTATTAATAATATTATTCGATATAATAATTCTGTTGCTTTAGCTTCTTTAGCTGGAAATAATACTTCTGATGATGATTTAAGAAATTCTTCTGGACCTTTACTATTTAAATGTGGAGGTAATATATATCATACTTTTAAGAGTGCTTTAGATTTTGATGTGAATGATCCTACAAGACATCCTGTATTCAATCAATATTATATGATAGATGGAGATGAAGCTACTCATATGAGAAGTATGAATCGATATTTTTGTGATTTAAAACCAAATATTTTAGAGATATTAGATAGTACAATAAGAGAATATCATCCATTAGCTCAAATATATAATTCACTTCGAGAAAGAGTAGATGAAGTATTAGAAGAGAATAGTCAAATGAATAGAAATAATATTAATTTATTAATAGAGTTTAAGAAACAAAGAAGAGAAGTACCTGATATAAGAAGATATAATACTCCTCAAGTAGATGAAGTAGCAGTAATATATCAATATAGAGAAGGAGGAGTAATGCCAGAAAGAAGTTATTGTTGTTTTCCTAGAAGTGGTATGGAAATAGTAGCTACTAATAGTAATAATGAACAGAATCGTTATACTTCAGGTCAATATATAGTAATGAAGAATACTAATTCTTATATAGATTGTATGGTTTATCCAGTTATGTTTCCAACTGGAAGACAAGGTTGGTATCCAGATTTATTATCATTGAATCGTTCTAATCAAATTACTATTACTATGTTAGAATATTATAATTATATGCTTCAAATGAAAGATCCACCTTATGATAATTATTTATTAAAATATAAGAAATTAACTTTACAATATATTACTGATAATTATATTCGAGTAGAACAAAATAGAATTAATTATATACGAAATAATCAAAATAAGTTAAGAGCTTCAACTTATCAGAATATAAATAATATGTTAGAAGAGAGAGGAGATCAAATAAATGAGAATGATAGAAATATAGATAGAATAGGTAAAGCTATTATATTACCTTCTTCTTTTGTTGGTAGTCCAAGAAATTTGCAACAGAAATATATGGATGCTATGAGTGTAGTTCGAGAATATGGTAAACCTGATTTATTTATAACATTTACTTGCAATCCAGATTGGTTAGAAATAAAGAATAATATTCCAGAAGGTTATACTGTTAATGAATTTCCAGATTTAGTTTCAAGAGTGTTTCATTTAAAGTTGAAACAATTACTTTCTGATATAAAGGATAAGAATATATTTGGTACTGTAGAAGCTTTATTATATTCAGTGGAATTCCAAAAGAGAGGTTTACCACATTCTCATATATTAATTATTTTAGATACGAATTCTAAATATAGAACAGAAGATGAAGTAGATAGTATAATAAGTGCAGAGATTCCTGATAAAGAATCAACTCCTCTTCTTTATGAATTAGTTAAGAAACATATGATTCATGGTCCATGTGGTCCTGATTATGATACGAATTGTGTTTGTATTGATAGATCAACAGGTAAATGTAGTAAGAGATTTCCAAAAGAATATATAGAGCAAACTAATTGTCATTTAAATTCTTATCCTTTATATCAAAGAAGAAATATTCCTGATAGAACTATTACTCTTATTCGTAGTCATAATACTTATACTATTGATAATCGTTGGGTAGTTCCTTATAATCCTTATTTATTATTGAAATATCAAGCTCATATTAATGTAGAAGTCTGTTGTAATATTCAAAGTACAAAATATATATATAAGTATGCATTAAAAGGAAATGATTCTGTGATAGCTCAATTAAGAAGAGTGAATGATAATGGAATAGTAGATGAAACTCAAGCTTATTTAGATTGTCGATATGTTTCTCCTCCTGAAGCTTCTTATCGTTTGAATTGTTTTGAAATTACTTATAATTCTGTTTCTATTAATAGATTACCTATTCATTTACCTGATGATCCATATATATTATTTCGAGAAGGACATGAAGTAGAAGCATTAAGGAATAGTTTAGAGAAAGGTACTAAATTAACAAAATACTTTGATTTAGAGAAAGAAGTTCAGAATCAAAGAAAGATATATACTTATTATTATATAGAGAAGAAGCATGGTATTCGTAATATGAATAATGTAGAAGAAGAAAGAGAATTGATTCAAGTTCGTTTAGAAGAGATAAATAGAATAAATAGTTATGAAGTAGATGATGATAATATATCCGAAGAATTATTGAAAATATTAGATGAGAAATATCCTATTTATGCTTATCATGAAATACCAAAATATTATGTATGGAAATCGAATACAAATACTTGGAATAGACGTCAGAGAGATATAAAAGCTTTAGGAAGAATGTATTATGTGAATCCAAAAGATAAGGAACGATATGCTTTGAGATTATTATTATTGAATACGAAAGGAGCTGATAGCTTTGATTCTTTGAAGATAGTAAAAGGATTGAATAGTAATGAACCTTATAGAACCTTTAGTGAAGCAGCTATAGCAAGAGGATTATTGAATAATGAGAGAGAAGTATTTGATTCATTTTCAGAAGCTATTGTTTTTGCTACTCCATGTCAATTGAGACAATTATTTATTACTTATATTTCAGAATCATTATTAACAAATGTGAAAGAGTTTTGGATTCGATTTAAATCATTTCTTAGTGAGGATTATAAACATTCAATGCATAATAATGAAATAGATTATATAAATACTCCTTTAGCTCAAGATTTAGATTCATCAAGTGTTATAGAAGATGATACTAATAGTGTTCTTCAAGATTATGAAATACGTACTTTACAAGATATAAAAGAGATGATGATAAGTATAGGAGTGAATTATAATGATTTAGGATTACCTCAAGTAGAAGAACAACATCATTATAATGATTATAATTATAATCCTACATTAGAATTACAAGAAGCTAATAGAGTAATAGAATTATTAAATGAAGAACAAAGAAATGCATTTGATAGAGTAATTCATTCAATAGAAAGTAGTAGAATAGAAGATAAGTTATGTTTCTTTATAGATGGTCCAGGTGGAAGTGGAAAGACTTTCTTATATAATAGTTTATTAAGTTATTTACGTGGACATAATAAGAATGTATTACCTGTAGCTTCAACAGGAATTGCTTCTACTTTATTACCAGGTGGTAGAACAGCTCATAAACAATTTGGTATTCCTTTGAATGTTGATCCTGATTCTACTTCAAATATAGATTTAGCTAGAGATAGAAGAAAAGTAGAAGAAATAAGAATAGCTGATTTAATAATATGGGATGAAGCTCCTATGATGAAAGGTGATTGTTTTATGGTAGTACATAGATTATTATGTGATATAATGAATACAGAATTAGATATTCCTTTTGGTGGTAAAACAGTAGTATTAGGAGGAGATTTCAGACAATGTTTACCAGTTATAAGAAAAGGAACTCAAGCTCAGATTGTTAGTTCTTCTATAAAGTTTTGTTCCTTATGGAATTCTATCAAAAATAATGTCATTCATTTATCAAGAAATATGAGAGCTTTAGAAGGAGCAGATGATTTTAGACAATGGTTATTACAAGTAGGAGATGGTGTTCTTTCTAATAATTATACTATTAGTCATCATTTAGATATAGATTATATTCCTATTCCTCCTCAATGTATTGTGAATGATGATTTATGTGTTACTGTATTTGGACATCGAATCAATACTTCTCTTGATTCTGATATCAAACGATTAGCTTCTTCTGTTATATTAGCTTCTACTAATGATTGTGTTGGTACTTTAAATGATTTCATTGTTGATAATCTTCTTTCTGGAACTACTACTCCTTATATCTCTTCTGATTCTATTCTTGATTCTGAAACAGATGATCCAGAATCAAATTATCCTATCGAGTTTATCAATTCTCAAACACCTTCTGGAATGCCTCCTCATATATTAAATTTAAAAATAGGTTGTATCATTATGCTTTTAAGAAATCTTAATCCTTCTAAAGGATTATGTAATGGTACTAGACTTATAGTAACTCGATTAGGATCAAATAATATTACTGCTACTATTTTAAATCCTCCTCCTTCTCTTACTATTGATGAACAAACTGTTATTATTCCAAGAATCATCTGTAATTCAAATCCTGAAGATCTTCCTATTATTATATCCAGAAGACAATTTCCTATTCGTTTAGCCTTTGCCATGACTATCAACAAATCTCAAGGACAAACATTTGAAAGAGTTGGTGTTTACTTAGATCGTCCTGTCTTCTCTCATGGTCAACTCTATGTTGCTTTCAGTCGTGCTCGATCTTTCAACGCTCTTTTTATTAAGGTAGTTGATAGTGTCTCTCAAGGTAAGATGATTAGTAGTAGTAATGAAATATTTACTAAGAACGTGGTCTTCAGGTCTACTCTAAATAATTAAATGCTTTATTTTTTCTTTTTTCTTCTTTTGTTATATTTGTTTGTTTTTGTTTTATGTTTGTTAATTATTTTTTCTTTTTAATCTATTACTTCTTCACTTTTTATTTGTTTTTTAAATGTTTATAATAAACAAGGTTGTTTTGTTCAATAAAGTTAAAGAAATAATTTTAAAACCCAACTGCACAACGCAGCCGCGGCGCGTCGCCGTTAGGCGGTGCGCCAGCGGCGTTACCCTAGTAGTATATAGATATACATAAATGATATATATATATATAATATATAATATTATATAAATGATATATAGATATAGATACAAGTAATAGATAATATATATACGATATATAGATGATATATAGATGATATATAGAAGGAATAGATTGTAAATAGAATGAATACATGATATATACATGATATATACATGATATATAAATGATATATAAATGATATATAGATAATATATAGATAAAATATAGATGATATATATAGAAATTATGTATATAATGTATATAGAATGAATAGATGGTAAAGATAATATATAGAAGAAATAGATAATACATAGAATGAATAGATTGTATATAGATAATATATAGAATGAATAGATAATACATAGAATGAATATATGATATATAAATGATATATAGATTATATATAAAATATATATAGATAACATATATATAATATATAGAAATTATGCATATGATGTATATAGAATGAATAGATGATATATAAATGATATATAAATGATATATAAATGGTATATAAATGGTATATGGGTAATATATATATGACATATAGATATATATATAATATATAGATATTATGCATATGATGTATATAGGATGAATCGAAGGTATATAGATAATACATAGAAAGAATAGGTCATATATAGATGATATATAGTAATATATAGTAATATCTAGATATAAATGGTATATATATAGATAATATATAGATGATATATATAGATATTATATATGTGATATATATAGAAGGAATAGATGGTATAAAGATAATATATAGAAGGAATAGATAATACATAGAAGGAATAGATGATATATAGATGATATATAAATGGTATATATATATAATATATATATAAATTATATCATATATTATATATATATGTAAAATGATATAAGGATATATATAAAGATGTAGATGAGTTATATATTGATGTAAATGGTCTTTAGATTCATTTGTGATATAATGTTATATATATAATATATATATTCTATATATAGTATATATAGTACTTATATAGAATATATATGTTATATAGAATATATAAATAGTACTTATATAGCATATATATATTATATAGAATATATAGTATATATATAACCAATATACATAAAGATATATATAACTTGTATTATAAAGATGCGAAATTATTATAACTACGAAGAGATATTATTTTTTTATGTAAAACCATTCTATATACTAGTTATATATATCTTTATGTATATAGGTTATATCTATACTATATATACTATATATCATATATATATGTTCCATATAAGTACTATATATACTCTATATAATATATATATTCTATATAAGTATTATAATATAGAATATATACTATATATACTATATATAGTACTAATATAGAATATATATATTATATATATAACATTATGTCACAAATACATTCAAAAATCATATACATCAATATATAACTCATCTACATCTTTATATATATCCTTATATCCTTTTACATATATATATATTATATATCATATATATACCTGTAATGACAAGAGCTACACTACTGAGACCCATGAAAGTACCACAAAGAAGGATTACTGATGGAGATAAAGTTAATAGACTTATGTTACCTACTATCATGGTATACTATGATAACAAACGAAGATCCTTAGGTATACTGTGACTATTCAAAGCTATTTCATTATTGGTTTTCTATTTACCAAATAACATGAAGAATACTTAATTATTTATATTCATTTTATTAACTACTTCTATTATTAAAACGATATAACTATATGAATTTTCATTAAGTATAATATTAGTAACAGCATAATGAATATTGTTGTAGTTAATTTTAGGAAATCTCTCTCTTATCCTCTTCTTAGCTTAACCTATAGATATGGTCTTAAATTCTGAATGACTCTTTAATAATTCAGAACAAATGTATCATTTAATGGATCAGAGCGTCAGTTTATATTCTGTTTTTATAAAGACTATATTAATTGTATAAGTAGATTGATCCAATAATGATTGACATTTATTTATGTCAACAGTATATACAATTTTTGTATTTATTAATAAAGCTTGAATCATATCATTTTCCATATATCTCTTCACAAATATCGTTTTTCTCTTCATCTATATAATCTTCATGTTAAATATAATTAAAAGAAACTATATTATTATTATCTCTATTATTTAGAGTCTGTAGAAGCTTATCTATATATGATGAATTAGTAATATCAACTGAAGATGTAGACTCTTTAATTTTATTAATTAATTCTTCTTCATCTTTTGCTAAATTATCATCTATATCTTGTTCTATATATACTTCCTCTTCTATGTTAAAAAAGTATTTATTTTAGTAAAACTTTGATTATTCATTTGTTTCATGAATTTTTTTTTCAGATTTTGAGAAGTTTTACATTCTTCTTGTGTTATTGTAATAGAAGTATAATTAGAATTTATACTATCATTAGTCTCATTTGTTTGATTATTGATTGAATCTGATATCATATCTTTATAGTAGTCATATGATGATTCTCTTATACTATTATATTTAAATAATTCTATATAATCAGCATCATGTTTTGAATATTTCTATAAAAATCTTATGTTAATAATAATAGTTACTACATTTATTAATTTAATAATATATATAATATATATAATATATATAATATATATAATAATACATAATAATATATAATAATATAAGATATATAAAATAATATATAATAATATATAATAATATATAAAATAATATATAATAATATAAAATTATATATAATAACATACAATAATATATAATAATATAAAATTATATATAATAACATACAATAATATATAATAATATATAATAATATATAATGATATATAATAATACATAGTAATATATAATAATATATATAATAATATCATTACTATACTAGGGTCACGCCGCAGGTCCGGGGCCTAACGGCACCGGACCGCGGCTGCAATGAATAATAAGTGTTTGGTTTTTATACAATTTCTTTCCTTATTATCTATAATATATTATATATTATATATTATATATTATATATTATATAATATGTATTATTTATTAAATATTATCTATTAGATGTTACTTATTATATATAATATATTATATATATTATACATTATTTTAATAAAACTTCTTATACTCTATATGGAGAGTAACAATCATTTATTGATTGTTATCAGGTTCAATTCCTGATATAAGAATTAAATAGATTATTTAAATAATATCTGAAAAACTAAAAACAAAAAAAAATATATAAATTCTTGTTTGATTCATTATATTTGTTATTTATTTTTTTTTAAATATATTTTGTATTTATAAATAGTTTAGTTACTTTTTTAATCATTATGGAATTTCTAAAGCTAATAAATCTCGAAATGGGTCACAATGTGAAGTATTGAAAAATATTTTTATTTTATTAAATTAATTTAAATAGATTAGAATAAAGTAGTTTAAACTATTTTTAACCATTTCATAAAACTAAAACAAATTTAACACAACAATATCAACATTTATTTTCACATTAACGACTTAAACACATAGTTTTAGAATTAATATTAATGAAATCAATCTAAATAGAATTTTTATACATAACAGTATCAACAATATCGCTTTTAGAGAGACTTTACCATTTCGATATCCACTGTATCAAAATCGTTTTAGACATAACTTTCACACAGTATAGATCTCATTGTATTATTTATTAATTATAGTTTAATGTCTTGAATCTCTGACCTCATGACGCTTTTTAATACATTTTGAAAAATTGACACACTTATAGTTAATTTAAAACTCTAATATTTAAACACTATACTCAACATAACTCTATCAATACATTAGTTACCATTTTAACACTCTTTATAAACATTTTACATTTGGTCATACACTTTTTCAAGAGTATTTTTGTCACTTCTTTTAATATAATTTAGACTATAGTTCATAGTTTGATAAATAAAATGTTTTATATTGAATCTCGTCCGTTGAGTAACTTATTTCTACATTTAAAAAAATAAACCCCTTTAAACTTGTTTTTAAAAGTCAAAATTTTCATAGTATAATAAAAACACAATTTTAAACAAAGAAGCTAACTCTTTAAAATTTCTAGACAACTCAAACACATTGTTAATTAACTTTTCAAAAATGAAATTCTCTTAATTTTTAATATGTTGTAGAATTTAGCTTAGTGTATATTAAATCATTTTTTAGAATTTCGAATCTCTTAGTTTAAGAACCCCTTTTTACAATTTTTTAAATTTTACAACCTTAAACTTACTTTTATGACTTTATATTTACACAATAATATATATATGCAAGATGAATTAGTGGAGAAAAACAAAACTTAAATATCTCAATCATTGACAGTATTAAATCAGTTATACTATATAAAGTTAAAAGTGGACAATAGATATTTTAAATTAAATTGAATCCAAACATTTAAAAACTTGACACTATTTAATATATTAAGTAATTGAAGAATTATCTTAATAGTCGACACAATTTAAATAAAAAAAAAAAAAAAGAAAAAGAACAAAACAAAAATAGAACAAAAGAAAACATTTAAATATAGAATAGCTAAAACGATAACAACAGCATAAATAAATAAATAATATAAAGAAAGCAGATAATAGAAAGCTATTAAATGTGAAAAATAATAATAATAATAAGCAAAAGAAAAAGAAAAAGAACTAAAAAAAAAAAATCTAAACATAACCATAACACTAAGAGAACCTATATAGATAAAAGATATATATATATATAATAAGAGATAGTATAATAAATATATCTAACATATATATATATACCTTCAGTATTAAAAACTATTCACACCATCACTATATAGATATAAGATATAGATATATTAAAAGAAATATTATAAATATTTGTTATATATATATATATATATATATACCTTTAGATACATTTTTATTATTAAAATGAAAGCTAACATTAGGGTGATAAGATCCCCTATTAGAAAAGACACCTATATATAATATAATAAATGATAAAATATATATAAACAATAAATATATATATATACCTTCTAAAGAAGGAACAGAGGAAACACCATGATATCTTAACTGACTTGAAGAACCTATATATAATGAAAAGATAATTAATAAATCAAAAAAAAAAGAAAGGAAGAAATAAGAATATACCTGTATCATTATTACCATTAATCCAAGACTCCATAAGAAAAGAACGACCTATATAAGATAAAAATAATAATAAACTAAATTAAATTTAAAAAGTAGACATACCTTCATCATTAATACGTTCAGCAACTACAACCACAACAGTAGAATAACCTATAAAGAAACAGTAATAGACAAATAATAAATAAAAAAAAATAATAATAAATGAATGACAATATATATATACCTTTAATATCATATGAGCAGTCTACCTGATCACCAACAACATCCATAGCAACATTTACATCAATAAAACAAACCTATATATATAAAAGTAAAAAAAGAAAAATAAATGAATGACAACATACCTTCAACACCACACAGACATCTATTATCAACATCACTGTTAACATGTACAACAACTGAAGAACCTATATATATAGAAATAATAAAAAAATAATAATAAAATATAAAAAAAAAAAAATAAATGATTGGTAACATACCATCTATAAAGCAAGAAGAACCTACATCAACACCGATATCACTATTGGAATCACTTACAATAACAGAAGAACCTATATATAAAGAAAAGTTAAAAAAATAAAAACAAATCATTGACAACATACCTTCACAGTTAGCATAACAGGCAACACCACCACCTCTGTATGATACAAATAACATAGAACAACCTAAAATAATATAATAAATAATTAATAAAAAAAGAAATGGAAAATATATACCTTTAAGACCATCAGAGCAAGTACCACCAAGACTAAGAACATACATAACTGGATTCTATTGAGTAGAAGAACCTAAATATGAATACTAATAACAAATAGATACAATATACCTGATTTTCTTTGAAATATAAATTATTTTTTATTTCCAGACCTCCACCTTGAAGCAATTTTGTTGTTCTTAGACATCATAATTAATAATTTAATATATAAATGAGTATTAGATTATGTATTTAACAATCCTATTTCATTTGAATTAATAAATATAATAGGGTCTATTTTTAAAATATGCTTCTTAAAACATAATAGAAATCAAAAATAGCCTTAATTTTTCATTGATTTTATTACAAAAGTAATAATTGGGTCATTCTGGTTTAAAATCATTTTGGGTACCCAAAAAACATAGTTCTTTACTCTTTTTTAAATATTTTATTGTATTGATTGACTTAGTGTGTTTTATTTATTTATTTAAAGTTATTTAACTTAGTATTATATTTATCTATTTATATACTAATTTATTTATTTAAAATAATACACTTCTTTATAGGATTCTCTTGTATTTGCCTTGGTTGTCATGGTTAGTGGTTCTTGAAGTGGTCCTGGTTAAATGAAATGGTTTATTTAGTGTCAGGTATATAAATATATATATTTTTTATAATATTTCATTTTTAATTCATTTGTTTCTTTAATTGTTTCTTTTTTTATTATCTTTTTGGTTTATATTTTCTTTATATATAATTAATCAATAGATTATTAGTTATTTTTATTCTATAGGGAAGAAAATGTAACTGATGTGTGTGTTATACTCTTCGTTTTTTCATGTCTTTCTTTTAAATCTGTGGTTTCAGGTTGATTTATATGTATATATTTATATTTTATTTATTATTTTTGTTATTTATTGTTTCTTTATTTATTTATATTTTATTTATTAAATTTATTTTATTTATTTATTTATTTATTTATTTTATTTATTTATTTATTTATTTATTTATTTATTTATTTATTTATTATATTTATTATATTTATATGTTTATTTATTTATTATTATTTATTTATTTTATATGTTTATTTATTTATTTTTAATATTTATTTATGTATTTATTAATTATTTATATTATCTTTTTTATATGTTTTCTATTTTATATAGGTTTAAAATCTTCTTATTCTTTTTTTCTTCTTTCTTCTTCCTTCTTACTTCTTTCTCATTCTTTCTACTTCCTATTTCCTTCTTCATTCCTTCTTCCTTCTTCCTATTTCCTTCTCCATTCATGCTTCCTTCTTCCTATTTCATTCTTCATTCATGCTTCCTACTTCCTACTTCCTACTTCCTTCTTCCTTCTTCCTCATCTTTGATTCTTCTTACTTACTTCTTCTTCATTCTGGATTCTTCCTTCTTCCTCATCCTTCCTTATTCTTACTTCTTCTTACTTCCTTCTTTCTCATCCTTCTTCCTCATCCTTCCTTATTCTTACTTCTTCTTCCTAATCCTTCCTACTTCCTTCTTCCTCATCCTTCCACTTCATTTCCTTCTTATTATATATATATAAATATATATATTTGATTATTATTATTATTTATAAACTCCTTTTATGCTCTAGAAGGAGAGAAACAATCATATAGATTGTTTTCAGGTTCAATTCCTGACATAAAGTGTTATTTTTTTATTTTTTAATATTTTATTCACATATTATATATATATATATATATATATATATATATATATATATATATATATATATTCTCTTTTTTAAATTTATTTTAAACCATTTTAATTTATACTTTTCAATTTTGATCTTAAACATATATATCTAACTTTTTATAGCTTTTTTAGACTTCCTCTTCTTAACAACAGTCACAATGAGAACAAATCTATTTATACTCAAACAAATAAATTATCTCTAAACTGTTTGAATCAATCAATATAGACGTGTCTGACATAATTTATCAATTTAAACTCAATTTTAATAATTAAAAGTAAACAAACCAAACACACATGTCGACTTTAAAACGTTAAACTCAGTATTAATAATTTATTTTTATAGAGTAAACACGAAACATTGATTTATACAAAAAGGAATGGAAACAATCAACTCTTGATACAACTTTACCATTTGGCAAAACACTCATCCACAATATTTTCTAAAGTACTTTTCATAAAGTGTTTATATACACATGCTATCTATAAAATGAAAGTCAACTTCTTGAATCTCTTTGTTTAAGACACTACTTAATACATTTTGACAAATAGACAACCTTTAACTTATTATATAAAGCTAATATTTTAAAATTAAACTTGATTTAGACCTATGAACACATTAGTCAACACTTTAGACTTTTTAAAGACACTTTACCATTTGGTCATACACTTTGATCAAAATATTTTTGTCCCTCCTTTTAATATAATATAGGTTATACACTCTAGTTTAATGACTAAAAGCTCTTATTTTGAATCTCGTCCTCTAAGTCACTCATTTTTACATTTTCTAAAAATTAAGACCCTTAGAGTTGATTTTTTAAGTTAATTTTTCTACAGTGTTCCAAAAACACGATTTTGCTCAAACTGAAGTAAAAATAAATTTTAAATAATAGTCACAACACCTCACACATCCATTCTTTAAAAATTATTTTAACTGTACTTTTGATATGTTGTAGAGCTACTATAGCTGTACACTAATTAATATCTCTAAATTTTTTATTCATAGTTTAAGACTATGTTTTACACATTCTTTTAAATTTGACAACCTTAAACTATTTATTTAAAGCTCTTATTCATAAAATAGACTTGATACATGATTCTAAACACATATATAAACCCTTTTACTTTTTAAGACACATTTTGTCATTTGGTCATACACTTTGACCTTCATAATTTTGACTCTCCTTTTAATATAGAATAGAGTTATAAGTCTAATTTACTAAATAAAAGTCATAATATTGAATCTCTCACTCTAAGACCACTTAATTCACATTTTTCAAAATTGTCACTTTTAAACTCGTTATTTTAAAACTCTGTTTTAACTATAGTAGTTTGATGACCTATTGATTACTATGCTACAATATTAGTCCATTATAAGAAGATCGAAGAAAAATATCGATCACTCAAAAATCGTCCTCAGGAGCTCAAAATCGCTACACCTAGGTTTTTGGACCTCCTGAATCAGAATATCATGTCAAATTGAGAATCTAAATTTGACCGTTAAGGCCTCACGTGTTCAATATGAAAAAGTATTAAAAAATAGATAAATATAAAGAATAAACACGGATAACGTATATTGTGGGATTGAGAAAAAATCAAGTTTACCCCATGTTTATTTTTCAATTGTCTGGTCAACAATTTTTATCGGGGTCACCCCAAAGAGCCAATCAAAAACGACTCAAAAATCATGTTTTCTGTTTTTTTATTAATAACTTTTTAATTATAAACAATATCGCTTATCCAAATATACGGTGCAAAACTACACGTTATATCGTATTGAACTGTGTTTCAACCAAAAGTTAACTCCCCGTAAGTTTAGAGGAGTTGCGGCGACAAACTATAGTATACATTAGCCAATCAAATGGTTTTTCTAAAAACTGACCAATGGGAATTTTTTTGCCTATTTGCTTTATAATAGTAATGATTGTGAGAAATATGATTAGCAGTGTTTGGGAAATATATTAGTAAATGTTTTAATGTATTTTATACATAAAGAGTATACGATAAATGATGACTACGATTCTATATTGTTCCTAAAGTAGTTGAATGTTTTTATTTTGTTCTTTCACTTCTCAATTCTGTAAAACCCTCCTATATATCAGAAATATTTAATTATTGTGTTTTTTTAGTTGACAAACTGGAAATGTTCTTGAATGTTGTTGACATTTTTTAAACGTTTTCATGATAGATGAGAATATTTCGTTTATCATAATATAATATACTTGTATATTACTTAAATAACAAATATTTATTTTATTTTGTAAACCACTTACAAATAGTTTTTTCTTATGAATGTCAACATTTCTCATTTACACAAAGTATAGAAACCTTTGTTTCATTTATTTTTTATATATTGTTTTATCACCTTTAATATATTCTATACTTAAATCATTTTGTAATAAATAATTATTGTCAATAGAGATAAAATATTGTTTTAAATATGCCAAAAAAAACTTTTTTAAATACCTCTAATAAACCGTCAGTCACATGTTGAACTATTTTAATATTCTAGTTAGAAATGAAACAACATAGAGATTTATAATAACAAAACAAAAAGATTTTGTGATATATTGTATATTGTTTTCTGAAGAAAATTGCAAAATGGTTAAATTCAATAATAGCTAAGATTAATACTTTATTAATATCCTTAATTTAGTTCATGTAGCGTACGGTGTCTCACACACTTTCACTATTATTGACTTTGTTATTAACTTTTATAAAATAAAAATTACATCATAAAATCCAGAACACAATTCTGAAAATGACTGTTAAAGAAATTTTTCAAAAACTCTAAATTTCTGGCTAAAAAACGGAAAAAACCATTTTCGCACAAAATTTTAACCAAAATTATTGGATTATTTTTATTTTATCCAATATTTTTCATTTTTATAAAAACACTTATTTTTCGTTTTTCATTTTTTATTGTTTTCTTATTTTTCCTATATCACTTCACATACTCTATATTTATTTTTATAAAATTGACTTTTATTGACGGGTTAGTCTTATAAATAGTTTTGACGGGTAAATTTGTTTATATTTACAACTTGACAACATATCAATACACACATCACTAACTATAAACTCTAAAATGGTTTCAGTTGTTATGATACTGACCTCAACTACTCTGAAACCACAATAATTCCTTTAAATAACAACAAAAGTCAAACTGATATCCGACACATTCCTTCTTTATAAACTTATTTGAGCTTTAATGTATTTATTTAACTCTGTATCCGTCATAAATATGTTTTATATTTTAATAATATGTTTTAATAAGAAAATATTTGATAATAGAAATTTTGATGTTTTGATAGTATAGTTTGTTATTCGTCTTTCTCCTTGAGTTTTGGGTATTTTTTAAAAATAAAAGTATAATTATAATTAAGATAAGCTATTGCAGATACATATTTTTTATTTTATCTAAATATTTAATATTGACTGAGAAACATTCATTTATATGAAAAACATAAAAATGAAAATTTTCAAAAAAAGGGTATAGTTTGTTATTGTGATTTCTCAATCAATTCTTAATAAGATAAAAAAGTTAGAACATATTTAGAAACTAGACATGTCATAGCAGATACATATTTTTCATTTTTTTAATTAATTGAAAACTCAGGTGACAAGAGTCAATAGTTGAACTCAATAAAAAATGACTTTCAAAAAATTTTCTTAAAAAGTTTTCATTTGTTTTTTGTTTATATTTTCATCATTAACAATTTTATTTGATATTTGACTTTATATTTAAAAACTACATACCAAAATAAACATATTTTACAATTTTATTTTGTTTTTAAAAGACTTTAACAACAGATCACCAGACAATGTTAACTCAATAAACTCTTAAAACGTTTTAATACGTGTTTAGAACCACTCATAGACACTGTACGTGACTTATTTGAAAAAGTTAAGACAACATGTTGAACTGATACTGACAATGTTTGTTCTAAAAAGTTCATTATGAGTCTTTATGAGTTGTATATGTCATAAATAAACTTAAAATAAATAAATTTGTTTTTAATTGTCTTTAATTAGTGAAATAAGTCGTTTAAAAAGAAGAAAGCATTTTGGATACTATAGTTTATTTTGACAATTTCTCCATCAATATTAATTTAAATAAAATAAATAAATCTTATTTATAAACTAGACAACCTATAGTTTATATATTTATAAAAATATTATCAAAATATAAAATAACTTTTGAGATAAAAAATTATATATACAAAACATAAAAAAATTAATTTTTGAAAAAAGGGTATACTTTATAACATTAATTTCTCAGTCAATATTTAATTATTTTATATAATTTTAACAAATAAATATAGAGAATAAAATATATTAATTATATTATTTTTAATATTTGAAATTAATAAAAAAATGAGTTCAGTAGAGTCAATAGTGTAACATGTTAAAAAACTGAAAATTGAAAAATCATTTTTCTAAAAATTTTCCAAAAGTTGACAAATCAAATTCATATTTGACAATTAATTTTTACATTTTTGAAAACTAGACCTTATATGTATTGCATATCTCAAAAAAATAGTCAAAAATAAGTTAGACGAGTGTATGAGTATATGCACATGTTGACTCATAATTTTGAAAAAAGTAGTTAAATATGTCCTAAACCACATATCAAAGCAATTCTATAAATATTATCACTTTATAATGAGTTTAAAGGGTAAAATAATTTTGAATTGTCTGTTTGACTGTCTTAAGTGAAGAGATTCAATACACTTTTTGTAAAAATGAGTATTAGAGTGTTTAATGTTTATAATAATAAAAGAATTGTTTGAAATAAAGGTGGTTATGTGTTTGACCAAAATGTTAAAATGAGTCTATTTTTAAAAAATGGTTAGAATAAGAAAGTATTGAGTGTTTTTGGAGTATTTTATATTAAAATCTACAATAAATAAACATTTTAAGTTGTTTAAAAATTTGATTCTTTAGAATTACAATAGTTAAGTCAAGAGATTCAAGTCACTTTTTATAAAAATAATAAATAGACGTATTATAGAATATAAAATATTAAAAATTAGTCTAATTAAATGTGGTTGACTGTTTGATAGGAATGTTAAAATGGGTAAAAAGATTTTAATTGTTTCTAAAACAGTATAATACGTTTTTTTGTCACTAAATAAAAGAATATTATTTTTATAAGAATGTTTTTTGTCTTTCAAAAGAACTCATTTTTTGTAATTGTGACTTTAAACAAAAGAGATTCAAGTTATCATTACTATATATATGAGAATAGGCAAAAAAATTCCCATTGGTCAGTTTTTGGAAAAACCATTTGATTGGCTAATGTATACTATAGTTTGTCGCCGCAACTCCTCTAAACTTACGGGGAGTTAACTTTTCGTTGAAACACAGTTCAATAGGATATAACATGTAGTTGTGCACCGTATATTTGGTTAAGCGATATTATTTATAATTAAAAAGTTATTAATAAAAGAACAGAAAACATGATTTTTGAGTCGTTTTTGATTGGCTCTTTGGGATCATCCCGATAAAAATTGTTGACCAGACAATTGAAAAATAAACATGGGGTAAACTTGATTTTTTATCAATCCCACAATATACGTTATCCGTGTTTATTCTTTATATTTATCTATTTTTTAATACTTTTTCATATTGAACACGTGAGGCCTTAACGGTCAAATTTAGATTCTTATTTTGACATGATATTCTGATTCAGGAGGTCAAAAAACCTAGGTGTAGCGATTTTGAGCTCCTGAGGACGATTTTTGAGTGATCGATATTTTCTTCGATCTTCTTATAATTGACTAATATTGTATCATAGTAATCAATAGGTCCTCAAACTACTATAGTTAAAACAAAGTCTTAAAATAATGAGTTTGAGTGTCACAATTTTGAAAAATGTGAATTAAGTGGTCTTAGAGTGAGAGATTCAATATAATGACTTTTATTTAGTAAACTAGACTTATAACTCTATACTATGTTAAAAGGAGAGTCAAAATTATGATGGTCAAAGTGTATGACCAAATGACAAAATGTGTCTTAAAAAGTAAAAGGGTTTCTATATATGTTTAGAATCATGTATTAAGTCTATTTTATGAATAAGAGCTTTAAATAAATAGTTTAAGGTTGTCAAATTTAAATAAATGTGTAAAACATAGTCTTAAACTTTGAATAAAAAATTTAGAGATATTAATTAGTGTGCAGCTATAGTAGCTCTACAACATATCAAAAGTACAAAGAAAATAATTTTTAAAGAGTTGATGTGTGAAGGGTTGTGACTATTATTTAAAATTTATTTTTACTTCAGTTTATACAAAATCGTGAATTTCGTGCACTGTAAAAAAACTGAGCCAAAAAGTCAACTCTAAGGGTCTTAATTTTTAGAAAATGTAAAAATGAGTGACTTAGAGGACGAGATTCAAAATAAGAGCTTTTAGTCATTAAACTAGAGTGTATGACCTATATTATATTAAAAGAAGGGACAAAAATATTTTGATCAAAGTGTATTAGCAAATGGTAAAGTGTCTTTAAAAGTGTTATGATGATGACAGTTGTGTTTAAGTAGTTAAATCAAGTTTACTCTTAAAATATCAGCTTTAAATAGCAAGTTAAAGGTTGTTAATTTGTCAAAATGTTTTAAACACTGTCTTAAACAAAGAGATTCAAGAAGTTGACTTTCATTTTATACATAATATGTGTATATAAACACTTTACTAAAAGAACTTTGGAAAATATTGTGGATGAGTGTTTTGTCAAATGGTAAAGTTGTGTCAAGAGTTAATTATTTTAATTCATTTTTGTTTAAATCAATGTTTTATGTCCACTCTATAAAAACTATCTTTTAATACTGAGTTTAACGTTTTAAAGTCGACATGTGTGTTTGGTTTGTTTACTTTTAATTATTAAAATTGAGTTTAAATTGATAAATTATGTCAGACACGTCTATATTGATTGATTCAAACAGTTTAGAGATAATTTATTTGTTTGAGTATAAATAGATTTGTTCTCATTGTGACTGTTGTTGAGAAGAGGAAGTCTAAAAAAACTATAAAAAGTTAGATATATATATATAAGGTCAAAATTGAAAAGTATAAATTAAACTGGATTAAAATAAATTAAAAAAAGAAATATATATATATATATATATATATATATATATATATATATATATATATATATATATATATATATATATATAATATGTGAATAAAATATTAAAAAATAAAAAAATAACACTTTATGTCAGGAATTGAACCTGAAAACAATCTATATGATTGTTTCTCTCCTTCTAGAGCATAAAAGGAGTTTATAAATAATAATAATAATCAAATATATATATATATATATATATAATAAGAAGGAAATGAAGTGGAAGGATGAGGAAGAAGGAAGTAGGAAGGATTAGGAAGAAGAAGTAAGAATAAGGAAGGATGAGGAAGAAGGATGAGAAAGAAGGAAGTAAGAAGAAGTAAGAATAAGGAAGGATGAGGAAGAAGGAAGAATCCAGAATGAAGAAGAAGTAAGTAAGAAGAATCAAAGATGAGGAAGAAGGAAGAAGGAAGTAGGAAGTAGGAAGCATGAATGAAGAATGAAATAGGAAGAAGGAAGCATGAATGGAGAAGGAAATAGGAAGAAGGAAGAAGGAATGAAGAAGGAAATAGGAAGTAGAAAGAATGAGAAAGAAGTAAGAAGGAAGAAGAAAGAAGAAAAAAAAAGAATAAGAAGATTTTAAACCTATATAAAATAGAAAACATATAAAAAAGATAATATAAATAATTAATAAATACATAAATAAATATTAAAAATAAATAAATAAACATATAAAATAAATAAATAATAATAAATAAATAAACATATAAATATAATAAATATAATAAATAAATAAATAAATAAATAAATAAATAAATAAATAAAATAAATAAATAAATAAATAAATAAAATAAATTTAATAAATAAAATATAAATAAATAAAGAAACAATAAATAACAAAAATAATAAATAAAATATAAATATATACATATAAATCAACCTGAAACCACAGATTTAAAAGAAAGACATGAAAAAACGAAGAGTATAACACACACATCAGTTACATTTTCTTCCCTATAGAATAAAAATAACTAATAATCTATTGATTAATTATATATAAAGAAAATATAAACCAAAAAGATAATAAAAAAAGAAACAATTAAAGAAACAAATGAATTAAAAATGAAATATTATAAAAAATATATATATTTATATACCTGACACTAAATAAACCATTTCATTTAACCAGGACCACTTCAAGAACCACTAACCATGACAACCAAGGCAAATACAAGAGAATCCTATAAAGAAGTGTATTATTTTAAATAAATAAATTAGTATATAAATAGATAAATATAATACTAAGTTAAATAACTTTAAATAAATAAATAAAACACACTAAGTCAATCAATACAATAAAATATTTAAAAAAGAGTAAAGAACTATGTTTTTTGGGTACCCAAAATGATTTTAAACCAGAATGACCCAATTATTACTTTTGTAATAAAATCAATGAAAAATTAAGGCTATTTTTGATTTCTATTATGTTTTAAGAAGCATATTTTAAAAATAGACCCTATTATATTTATTAATTCAAATGAAATAGGATTGTTAAATACATAATCTAATACTCATTTATATATTAAATTATTAATTATGATGTCTAAGAACAACAAAATTGCTTCAAGGTGGAGGTCTGGAAATAAAAAATAATTTATATTTCAAAGAAAATCAGGTATATTGTATCTATTTGTTATTAGTATTCATATTTAGGTTCTTCTACTCAATAAAATCCAGTTGTGTATGCTCTTGGTCTTGGTGGTACTTGCTATGATGGTCTTTAAGGTATATATTTTTCCATTTCTTTTTTTTTTTAATTATTTATTATATTATTTTAGGTTCTTCTATGCTATTTGAATTATGCAGTGGTGGTGGTGTTGCCTGTTATGCTAACTGTGAAGGTATGTTGTCAATGATTTGTTTTTATTTTTTTAACTTTTCTTTATTTATAGGTTCTTCTGTTATTGTAAGTGATTCCAATAGTGATATCGGTGTTGATGTAGGTTCTTCTTGCTTTATAGATGGTATGTTACCAATCATTTATTTTTTTTTTATATTTTATTATTATTTTTTTATTATTTCTATATATATATAGGTTCTTCAGTTGTTGTACATGTTAACAGTGATGTTGATAATAGATGTCTGTGTGGTGTTGAAGGTATGTTGTCATTCATTTATTTTTTTTTTTTACTTTTATATATATAGGTTTGTTTTATTGATGTAAATGTTGCTGTTGATGTTGTTGGTGATCAGGTAGACTGCTCATATGATATTAAAGGTATATATATATTGTCATTCATTTATTATTATTTTTTTTTTATTTATTATTTGTCTATTACTGTTTCTTTATAGGTTATTCTACTGTTGTGGTTGTAGTTGCTGAACGTATTAATGATGAAGGTTGTCTACTTTTTAAATTTAATTTAGTTTATTATTATTTTTATCTTATATAGGTCGTTCTTTTCTTATGGAGTCTTGGATTAATAGTAATAATGATACAGGTATATTCTTATTTCTTCCTTTCTTTTTTTTTTGATTTATTAATTATCTTTTCATTATATATAGGTTCTTCAAGTCAGTTAAGATATCATGGTGATTCCTCTGTTCCTTCTTTAGAAGGTATATATATATATTTATTGTTTATATATATTTTATCATTTATTATATTATATATAGGTGTCTTTTCTAATAGGGGATCTTATCACCCTAATGTTAGCTTTCATTTTAATAATAAAAATGTATCTAAAGGTATATATATATATATATAACAAATATTTATAATATTTCTTTTAATATATATATGTTAGATATATTTATTATACTATCTCTTATTATATATATATATCTTTTATCTATATAGGTTCTCTTAGTGTTATGGTTATGTTTAGATTTTTTTTTTTTTTAGTTCTTTTTCTTTTTCTTTTGCTTATTATTATTATTATTTTTCACATTTAATAGCTTTCTATTATCTGCTTTCTTTATATTATTTATTTATTTATGCTGTTGTTATCGTTTTAGCTATTCTATATTTAAATGTTTTCTTTTGCTATTTTTGTTTTGTTCTTTTTCTTTTTTTTTTATTTAAATTGTGTCGACTATTAAGATAATTCTTGAAATACTTAGTATGTTAAATAGTGTCAAGTTTTTAAATATTTGAATTAAATTTTAAAACATTTATTGTCACTTTTAACACTGTATAGTATTACTGATTTAAAACTGTCAATAATTGAGATATTTAAGTTTTGAGTTTCTCTGTTTACTCGCATTTATATTTACATAATTTTGTGAACGTATTAACTCATAAAAGTAACTTTAAGGTTGTAAAATAAAAAATATTATCTTAAAATAGGAGATTCGAAATTCTAATAGAAGTTTAATATATAATAAGCTAAATTCTACAACATATTAAAAAATAAGAGAATTTCATTTTTGAAAAGTGAATTAACAATGTGTTTGAGTTGTCTAGAAATTTTAAAGAGTTAGTATATTCTTTTAAAATTGTGTTTTCATTAGACTATGAAAATTTTGACTTTTAAAAACAAGTTTAAAGGGATTAATATTTTTAAATGTAGAAATGAATTATCCAAAGGATGAGATTCAATATAAAATATTTTATTTATCAAACTATGAATTATATTCTAAATTATATCAAAAGAAAGGACAAAAATACACTTGACAAAGTGTATGACCAAATGTAAAATGTTTATAAAGAGTGTCAAAATGGTGACTCTTATGTTGATAGAGTTATGATGAGTATAATGTTATAATATTAGCTTTTAAAATTAATTATAAGTGTGTCAACCTTTCAAAATGTGTTAAAAATGATCTTGAAGTCAGAGATTCAAGACATTAAACTTGAATTAATAAATAAAATAATGAGATCTATACTATGTGAAAGTTATGTCTAAAACTATTTTGATACACTTGATATCGAAATGGTAAAGTCTCTCTAAAAGTAATATTGTTGACACTTTTGTGTTTAGAAATGCTATTTAGATTGAATTTATTAATATTAATTCAAAAACTTTGTGTTTAAGTTGTTAAAGTCAAAATGAATGTTGACTTTGTTGTGTTAGATTTGTTTTAGTTTTATGAAATGATTAAAATAAGTTTATGCTATTTTATTATAATCTATTTAAAATGATTTTACAACATAAAAATATTTTTCAATACTTAACATTATGACCCATTTCTAAATTTATTAGCTTTAGAAACTCCATAATAATTAAAGCAGTAACTCAACTATTTATAAATACAAAATATATTTTTAAAATAATAAATAACAAATATAATGATTCAAAAAGGATTTCTTATTTTCTTCAAGTATTGTTTTTAGTTTTTCAGATACTATTCAAATAATCTATTTAGTTCTTATATCAGGAATTGAACCTGATTACAATCAATAAATGATTGCTACTCTCCATATAGAGTATAAGAAGTGTTATTAAAATAATATATATAATATATAATATATAATATATAATAAGTAACATATTATAGATAATATTTAATAAATAATATATATTATATAATATATAATATATAATATATAATAGATAAAAAGGAAAGAAAGTAAATAAAAACCAAACAGTTATTATTCATTGCAGCCGCGGTCCGGTGCCGTTAGGCCCCGGACCTGCGGCGTGACCCTAGTTTTTTATAAATTAAAATACTAAATTAAATATATATGTATATTAATATAAAATTCGTTTTAACAAAAGTGGATATGTGTATTTAAAAACGTTAAAATCTTTTAGAGTTTTTTAAAAATAACTTATTTGTTTTATAAACTATATTTTATGTATAATAGGTAAAGTTTCCAAAGTATTTAAATCTATTTAGTTATGAAATGGAATGTAATTTTTGGTTTATATTTAGTTTTTCGTTTCATTTAATGAAATGATTTTGATAACACTATAAAAATTGAATTAAACTTGAATTAATTAATTTTAAATAATGAAAAGATAATTTCTCTATAAATATTCTCTTTTACTTAAAACGAATAGATTCTATTAATGATAAATATTAAAATAAGACTCTAATTTTTTTGTTTAGTATATAAAGTAATAAATATCTTTTAATTATTAAGAGTACTTTTGTATTAATAATTCAAACTAAAATAAGTATAATAAAAGAAAAATTATAATATTTATCAAATAATATCAAGATATGATTACTATTTATATAATTAAACATTTATTAATTGAGAAAAGCTGTATAATAAAATTTCTAAAATATTTATATAATAGTATATATAAAAGGAAAGGATAAAATATAAAAAAACAAATAGATATCAAAATTATAATATTTTAAAAATAAAACAAAACAATATATGAAAAGAATATATAATGTTTTTTTTAGACAAGAGAATAAGCTATTTCTCACAATAATAATTATATAGACTAATTCAAATAAAACATAAATATTTAAAGGTAGGGTATAAGTGATAATAATATGTTTTAAAAGAAAAAGTATTTTATAATCATATTGATATTATTTAAAATACTAAATATTTATAAAACTAAATGAATTGATAAAATACATAGAAAGTTATAAATGAAATAACAAAGAAAAGTGAATTAATATTGAAAACTAAAAACTAAATAGAAATAGAAATAGAAATAGAAATAGAAATAGAAATAGAAATAGAAATAGAAATAGAAATAGAAATAGAAATAGAAATAGAAATAGAAATAGAAATAGAAATAGAAATAGAAATAGAAATAGAAATAGAAATAGAAATAGAAATAGAAATAGAAATAGAAATAGAAATAGAAATAGAAATAGAAATAGAAATAGAAATAGAAATAGAAATAGAAATAGAAATAAGATCAAAAATAAAACACAAGAGTTAATTAATTATCATTGATAAACAATAAATATATATAATCAATAATAAAAATGGCTAAAAAGAATATTAAAAAAAAAAAGGAAATAATACTCAAGAACATATAGAATGTTAAGTAAGAATTATCAATATGTATGAATTAAATTATTTAAAATACTAAATTGAAAATTAAGATTAGAAGATAACAATTAAAAGCAATTGAAATAATATTTTATAGAATATGAAATAGTTTTAATCCTAAAAAAAATAAAAACAGAAATGAATAACAAAAACATAAGAATAAATATTCATTTTTTAAAATTCACTGTAAGATATAACAATTGAGAGATAATAATTATCTAAACTCAAGCGTAGGCTGGCGTAGCCAGTCGTGAAACGCTTGTTTATCTAAATTCTCTGCATTATCAAGTATTTATTGTAAATATATAAAGAATTTGAAATTAAATATTTTTAAAGAAAAATTGAGAAGAAAACTAGAAAAATAGTGTTTTTTGGCAAATAGTTTAAAAGAGTCTTTGAGTTATATCTTATAATATTGCATTCACAGAGTAACTAATCTTGTCTTCTTACGTGATATTCGTACTTAAGTGTTTCAAAATAAGTAGTTACAGAGTTTTGTTTAATTGCCATTTTCGGTATTTTATTTTTTGATTTTAAAGTTGGTTTTCTAATAAATAAAATTAAAATGACTATCTTAATAAAAAAAAGTTTATATTATACTGAAATACATATACAAAATGTTGGACAATTGTGAGCCAAATCTTTAGAAACTTAATGTAAACTTACAAGAATCTAAACTTTGGTAGCTGACATCCTTATGATTAAAAATCATTATTATCATTACTATATACTAGGGTCACGCCGCAGGTCCGGGGCCTAACGGCACCGGACCGCGGCTGCAAAGAATAATAACAGTTTGGCTTTTATTTTCTTTTTTTCATTATTATCTATTATATATAATATATAATATATATTATATACTATATATTATATATTATATATATTATTTTATTAACACTTCTTATACTCTATATGGAGAGTAATAATCATTTGTTGATTATAATCAGGTTCAATTCCTGATATAATTATTAAATTGATCATTTGAATAGTATCTGAAAAACTAAAAACAATACTTAAAAAAATGAGAAACCCTTTTTGAATCATTATATTTGTTATTTATTATTTTAAAAATATATATTGTATTTATAAATAGTTAAGTTACTATTTTAATTATTATGGAGTTTCTAAAGCTAATAAATTTAGAAATGGCTCACAATGTTAAGTATTGAAAGTCATTATTATGTAAAATCATTTTAAATAGATTATAATAAGGTAGTTTACACTTTCTTTAATCATTTCATAAAACCAAAACCCATTTAACACAACAAAGTCAACATTCATTTTCACTTTAACGACTTAAACACATAGTTTTAGAATTAATATTAATAAAGTCACTTTAAATAGCATTTCTATACATAAAGGTGTCAACAATATCGGTTTTAGAGAGACTTCACCATTTTGATATCCAGTGTATCAAAATAGTTTTAAACATAACTTTCACACAATATAGATCTCATTGTGTTATATATTAATTAAAATTTGATGTCTTGAATCTCTGATATAGAGACCCTTTTTTATACATTTTGAAAAGTTGACACACTTAAAGTTAATTTAAAAAGCTAACATTTACACACTATACTCAGCATAACTCTATAAACACGTTAATAACGATTTTAACACTCTTTATAAGCCTTTTACATTTGGTCATACACTTTGTCAAGTGTATTTCTGTCCCTCGTTTTGATATAGTTTAAAACATAAATTATAGTTTGATAAATAAAATGTTTCGTATTGAATCGCATCCTCCTAAAACTTATTATTATATTTTTTTTAAATAAAACCCTTTAAACTTGTTTTTAAAAGTCAGTACTTTCATATTATAACAAAAACACAGTTTTAAACAAACAGACAAACTCTTTTAAATTTTTAGACAACTCAAACACATTTTTAATTCACTTGTGAAAAATAAAATTATTTTAATTTTTTACATGTTGTAGAGTGCATGCTATTTTATATTAAACAATTTTTAGAATTTTTAATCTCTTAGTTGAAGAGCCTATTTTTTAACATTTATTAATTTTTACAATTTTACATATAATAAACTATATAAAAAAAGTATGTGGAGGATTCAAAACTTAATAATAAGTCAATTATTGATATGATTACATTGGTGAGTCTATATAGAATTAGATGAGATCAATAAATGTTTTAATTAAATTAAATACAAAGATTAAAATGATCCATACTATTAATATTAACTAATTTAACAATTGTTTTAATAGTCAACAATTAAAATTAAAAAACAAAGCAAAAAAACAAAAACAAAAACAAAAACAAAACAAAACAAAACAAAGTATTATATTAAATAAGTAAATATAGATTAGCTAAAGCTAAACAAAGTAAATAAATAGATATATAAAGAAAGAAAATATAAATAAAAAATAATAAGCAAAAGAAAAAGAAAATTAAAAAAATAAAAACATTCTAAGTATACCCATCATATTAGAAAAGCCTAAAAAATAAAAGACATATATATATATATATATATAAGAGATATAATAATAAATATATGATATATATATATACCTTTAAGTATTAGAGACCTATCCACACTATCACCTATATAGATAAAGATATATATATAAAAGATACATTATAATAAATATATGTAATATATATATATACCTTTAGATATATTTCTATTTATAAGAATAAACATTATCATCATGATGATAGTATTCCAAATTAGATGGTACACCTATATATAATAAATGATTGAGATAATAATAATAATATACATGAATAAACAATAAATATATATATATATATACCTTCTAAAGAAGGAACAGAAGAATAACCATGATATCATAACTGAGTTGAACAACCTATATATGAACAAATTAGTATTAATAAAATAAAAAGAAATTAAAAAATAAAGAAATATGAATATACCTGTATCATTACCTATAATAGAAGACTCGATCAGAATAGAAGGACCTATATATAAATAATAAATAAAAATAAACTAAATTAAATTTAAAAAATAGACATACCTTAATTATTAACACCTTCAGCAACCACACACACAACAATAAAAGAACCTATAAAGAAACAGTAATAGACAAATAATAAATAAAAAAATAATAATAATAAATGAATGACAATATATATATATACCTTTAATACCATAGGAACAGTCTACCTGATCACCAACAACATCAGCAGCAGTATTGAAAACATCAGAAGAACCTAAATATATATAAAAGTAAAAAAGAAAAATAAATGAATGACAACATACCTTCAACACTACACAGATATCTTCATCTACACCACTGTTTACATGCACAACAACTGAAGAACCTATATATACAAAGAAATAACAAAAGAAAAATATAATAAAATAAATGATTGGCAACATACCTTCAATACCATAAGAGGAACCTATATCTACGTAAACAGAACCATTAGCATCATTTAAAGCAACAGAAGAACCTATAAATAAAGAAAAATTAAAGAAATAAAAACAAATCATTGACAACATACCTTCACAGTTAGCATAACAGGCAACACCACAGCCTCCGTATGATACAAATAACATAGAAGAACCTTTAAGACCATCAGAGCAAGTAATACCAAGACCAAGAACATACACAACTGGATCCTATTGAGTAGAAGAACCTGAAAGTTTTTGAGAAATGTATATTTTTCCATCTACACACTTCGATCTTGACAGCATCATGCCTTCTGAGGCATCTTAGATAATATTTTAATTATAAAAAATAAGTGTTTTCTCTTAATATAAAAATTGTGTTTATATTTCTACTTTTAAAGAAAAGGGTCTTTTATAAAAATATGCTTCTTAAAATCTAATAGAAATCAAAAATACCCTTGAGTTTTCATTGATTTATTTACAAAAGTAATAATTGGGTCATTTTCTATTAAAAACATTTATGGTACCCAAAAAACATAGTTTTTTACATTTTTTAAATATTTGATTATATTATTTGATTCTGTATATTTTATTTATTTATTTGATATTGTTTTATATTGCATTATATCTATCTATCTATATAGTTATTTATTTATTCAAAATAATACACTTTTTTATAGGATTCTCTTGTATTTGTCTTGGTTGTTGTAGTAAAGAGTTCTTGAAGTGGTCACGGCTATGTGAATTGGATTACTTTGTGTCAGGTATATAATATATATTTATTTTTATAGTATTTGTTTTTTAATTCTCTCATTACTTTGTTTTATTTTATATTTTTGTTATCTATATTATTTATTTTGTCTTTTTATATCATTTATTAAATAGTTTTTAATTATTTTTATTCTATAGGAAAGAAAATGTTGTTGATGTGTTGTCGTCTTCGTTTTTTCATGTCATTCTTCTTTAGTCTGTGGTTTCAGATTAATCTATTAGGTATATATTTATATTTTATTTATTATTTTCATTTTTATTATTTATTATTTATGTTTTTTATTTATTTATTTATGTTTTTTATTTATTTATTTATTATATTTATTTATTTATTTATTATATTTATTTATTATATTTATTATATTTATTTATTATATTTATTTATTTATTATATTTATTTATTTATTTATTTATTATATTTATTTATTTATTATTTATTTATTATTTATTTATTTTTATATGTTTTCTATTATATATAGGTTTTATAGTCTTCTTGTTCTTTTTTCTTCTTTCTTCCTTCTTTCTTCTTCATTTTACTTCTTCCTTCTTCCTTATCCTTCCTACTTCTTTCTTCCTTCTTTCTTCCTTCTTTCTTCTTCCGTCTTTCTTATCCTTCCTACTTCTTTCTTCCTTCCTTCCTCATCCGTCATTCTTCCTTCCTTATTCTTCCTTCTTCCTCATCCTACTTACTTCTTCCTTCTTTCTCATCCTTCTTTCTCATCCTTCTTCCGTCTTCCTTATTCTTCCTACTTCCTTCTTCCTCATCTGGCATTCTTCCTACTTCTTCCTACTTCTTCCTACTTCTTCCTGCTTCATCATTCATCATTTCCTTCTTCCTGCTTCCTTCTTTCTTCTTTCCCATCCTTGATTCTTCCTTCTTCCTTCTTCCTCATCCTTCATCCTTGTTTTTTCCTTCTTCTTCCTCATTCTTCCTTCTTCCTCATCATTCCTACTTTTACATCCTTCCTCATTCTTCCTTCTTCCTCATCCTTCCTCATCCTTCCTACTTCATTCTTCCTCATTCTTCATTCTTTCTTCTTTCTTCCTACTTCCTACTTCTTTCTTCCTACTTCCTTCATTCCTATTATATATATATATATATATATATATATATATATATTTAATTATTATTATTATTTATAAACTCCCTTTATGCTCTAGAAGGAGAGAAGCAATCATTATAGATTGTTTTCAGGTTCAATTCCTGACATGAAGTGTTATTTTTCTCCTGTTTTTTAATATTTTTTTTTACATATTATTATTATATATATATATTCTCTTTTTTAAATTCATTTTAATCCATTTTACTTTATACTTTTCAATTTTGACATTGCATACATATATCTAACTTTTTATAGTTTTTTTTAGACTTCCTCTTCTCAACAACAGTCAGAATGAGAACAAAATCCATTTTAACTCGAGCAACTAAGTCATCTCAAAACTGTTTGAATCAATCAATATAGACGTGTATGTCATAATTTATCATTTTAAACTGATTTTCAACTCTCAAAAGTAAACAAACCAAACACACATGTTGACTTTTAAACGTTAAACTCAGTATTAAAAGGTTATTTTTATAGAGTAGACATAAAACATTGATTTAAACAAAAATGAATGGAAACAATCAACTCTTGATACAACTTTGCCATTTGACAAAACACTCATCCACAATATTTTCCAAAGTTCTTTTAGTAAAGTGTTTATATATACATGTTATGTATAAAATGAAAGTCAACTTCTTGAATCTCTTTGTTTAAGACACGCTTTAAAACATTTTGACAAATTGACAACCTTTAACTGGTTATTTAAAGTTGATATTTTAAGAGTAAACTTGATTTAGACCCTTAAACACAACTGGCATCACCATAACACTTTTAAAGACACTTTACCATTTGGTCATACACTTTGATCAAAACATTTTCGTCCCTTCTTTTAATATAATATAGATCATACACTCTAGTTTAATGAATAAACACTCAAATATTGAATCTCGTCCTCTAAGTTACTCATTTTTACATTTTTTTAAATTAAGACCCTTAGAGTTGATTTTTTGACTCAATTTTTCTACAGTGCACGAAATTCACGATTTTGCTCAAACTGAAGTAAAAATAAATTTTAAATAATAGTCACAACCCTTCACACATCCACTCTCTAAAAATTATTTTCTTTGTACTTTTGATATGTTGTAGAGCTACTACAGCTGTACACTAATTAATATCTCTAAATTTTTTATTCATAGTTTAAGACTATGTTTTACACATTCTTTTGAATTTGACAACCTTAAACTATTTATTTAAAGCTCTTATTCATAGAATTGACTTGACTTAACATTTGAAACACATATAGACACCCTTTTACTTTTTAAGACACATTTTGTCATTTGGTGATACACTTTGACCATCATAATTTTGACTTTCCTTTTAACATAGTATAGAGTATTATCTCTAGTTTACTAAACAAAAGTCATTATATTGAATCTTATCCTCTAAGACCACTTAATTCACATTTTTCAGAATTGTGACACTCAAACTCATTATTTTAAGACTCTGTTTTAACTATAGTAGTTTGAGGACCTATTGATTACAATACTGTAATATTAGTCGATTATAAGAAGATCAAAGAAAATATCGATCACTCAAAAATCGTCCTCAGGAGCTCAAAATTGGTACACCTAGGTTTTTTGACCTCCTGAATCAGAATATGATGTCAAATTAAGAATCTAAATTTGACCGTTAAGGCCTCACGTGTTCAATATGAAAAAGTATTAAAAAATAGATAAATATAAAGAATAAACACGGATAACGTATATTGTGGGATTGAGAAAAAATCAAGTTTACCCCATGTTTATTTTCCAATTGTCTGGTCAACAATTTTTATCGGGACGATCCCAAAGAGCCAATCAAAAACGACTCAAAAATCATGTTTTCTGTTCTTTTATTAATAACTTTTTAATTATAAACAATATCGCTTAACCAAATATATGGTGCACAACTACATGTTATATCCTATTGAACTGTGTTTCAACCAAAAGTTAACTCCCCGTAAGTTTAGAGGAGTTGTGGGTACAAACTATAGTATACCTTAACCAATCAAATGCATTTTCCAAAAACTGACCAATGGGAATTTTTTTGCCTATTCTCATATATATAGTAATGATATGAGAATAGGCAAAAAAATTCCCATTGGTCAGTTTTTGGAGAATGCATTTGATTGGCTACTATATACTATAGTTTGTCGCCGCAACTCCTCTAAACTTACGGGAAGTTAACTTTTGGTTGAAACACAGTTCAATAGGATATAACGTGTAGTTGTGCACCGTATATTTGGTTAAGCGATATTATTTATAATTAAAAAGATATTAATAAAAGAACAGAAAACATGATTTTTGAGTCGTTTTTGATTGGCTCTTTGGGGTGACCCCGATAAAAATTGTTGACCAGACAATTGGAAAATAAACATGGGGTAAACTTGATTTTTTCTCAATCCCACAATATACGTTATCCGTGTTTATTCTTTATATTTATCTATTTTTTAATACTTTTTCATATTGAACACGTGAGGCCTTAACGGTCAAATTTAGATTGTCAATTTGACATCATATTCTGATTCAGGAGGTCAGAAAACCTAGGTGTAGCGATTTTGAGCTCCTGAAGACGATTTTTGAGTGATCGATATTTTCTTCGATCTTCTTATAATGGACTAATATTACAGCATTGTAATCAATAGGTCATCAAACTACTATAGTTAAAACAGAGTCTTAAAATAATGAGTTTAAGTATGACAATTTTGAAAAATGTGAATTAAGTGGTCTTAGAGGACAAGATTCAATACAATGACTTTTATTTAGTAAACTTGAGATATTACTCTATTCTATGTTAAAAGGAGAGTCAAAATTATGAAGATCAAAGTGTATGACCAAATGACAAAATGTGTCTTAAATAGTAAAAGGGTTTCTATATGTGTTTAGAATCATGTATTAAGTATATTCTATGAATAAGAGCTTTAAATAAATAGTTTAAGGTTGTCAAATTCAAAAGAATGTATAAAACATAGTCTTAAACTATGAATAAAAAATTTAGAGATATTAATTAGTGTACAGCTGTAGTAGCTCTACAACATATCAAAAGTACAAAGAAAATAATTTTTAGAGAGTGGATGTGTGAAGGGTTGTGACTATTATTTAAAATTTATTTTTACTTCAGTTTGAGCAAAATCGTGAATTTCGTGCACTGTAGAAAAATTAACTTCAAAAATCAACTCTAAGGGTCTTAATTTTCAAAGATGTAAAAATGAGTGACTTAGAGGACGAGATTCAAAATTCCGCCTCACTTTCATATAACTAGACCACACAGTCTATATTATGTCAAAAGAAGGGACAAAAATATTTTGATCAAAGTGTATGACCAAATGGTAAAGTGTCTTTAAAAGTGTTATGGTGATGACAGTTGTGTTTACATGTCTGAATCAAGTCTATTCTTTAAATATTAGCTTTAAATTGCAAGTTAAAGGTTGTCAATTTGTCAAACTGTTTTAAAGACTATCTTAAACAAAGAGATTCAAGAAGTTGACTTTCATTTTATACATAATATGTCTATATAAACACTTTACTAAAAGAACTTTGGAAAATATTGTGGATGAGTGTTTTGTCAAATGGTAAAGTTGTATCAAGAGTGAATTGTTTCCATTCCTTTTTGTTTAAATCAATGTTTTATGTCCACTCTATAAAAACTATCTTTTAATACTGAGTTTAACGTTTTAAAGTCAACATGTGTGTTTGGTTTGCTTACTTTTGAGAGTTGAAAATCAGTTTAAATTGATAAATTATGTCATAGACGTCTATATTAATTGATTCAAGCAGTTTTGAGATGACTTAGTTGTTTGAGTTAAAATGGATTTGTTCTCATTGTGACTGTTGTTGAGAAGAGGAAGTCTAAAAAAACTATAAACAGTTAGATATATGTATATAATGTCAAAATTTAAAAGGTATAATCTAAAAGAGATAAAAATAAGTTTAAAAAAAGAGAAAATATATATATATATATAATATGTAAAAAATATTAAAGAAAAAGAAAAATAAGACTTCATGTCAGGAATTGAACCTGAAAACAATCTATAATGATTGTTTCTCTCCTTCTGGAGCATAAAGGGAGTTTATAAATAATAATAATAATCAAATATATATATTTATATATATATAATAAGAAGGAAATGAAGTGGAAGGATGAGGAAGAAGGAAGTAGGAAGGATTAGGAAGAAGAAGTAAGAATAAGGAAGGATGAGGAAGAAGGATGAGAAAGAAGGAAGTAAGAAGAAGTAAGAATAAGGAAGGATGAGGAAGAAGGAAGAATCCAGAATGAAGAAGAAGTAAGTAAGAAGAATCAAAGATGAGGAAGAAGGAAGAAGGAAGTAGGAAGTAGGAAGCATGAATGAAGAATGAAATAGGAAGAAGGAAGCATGAATGGAGAAGGAAATAGGAAGAAGGAAGAAGGAATGAAGAAGGAAATAGGAAGAAGGAAGAAGGAAGAAGAAGGAAGGAAGAAGAAGTAAGTAGGAAAGATGAGGAAGAAGGAAGAAGTAAGAAGGAAGAAGAACGAAGATAGAAAGAAGAAAAAAAAACTAAGAAGAATATTAAACCTATATACAATAAATAAACATAATAAATAAATAAATAAATAAATAAATAATAAACAATAAATATATATATATATATATATATATATATATATATATATATAATTAATAAATAAATAAACATATAAAAAAAATGAATAAATAAATAATAAATAAATAAATAAATAATAAAAAAAAAGTAAACAATAAATAATAAAAATAATAAATAAAATATAAATATATACCTTTAAAATAACCTTGAACGACAGATTAAAGAAGGAAAATATTTAGCAACGAAGACCACAACACATCCATTAAAGTTTCTTTCCTATAGAATAAAAATTATTAATAATATATAGAATAAATTATATGTAAAGACTAAATAAATAATATTGATAATAAAAATAATAAATAATAAAAACGAATTAACAAAAAGAAAAACAGATCTTAAGAAATAAATAATATATTTATATACCTGATCATAAATAAACCATTTTACACAGCCAAGACCACTTCAAGAACACTTCAACACCACAACCAAGGAAAATACAAAAGAATCCTATAGAAAAGTGTATTATTTTAAATAAATAAATATATACATACAAATATATATAAAAATAATAACTAAACAATATCAAATAAATAAATAAAACATACTCAGTCAATCAATATAATTAAATATTTAAAAAAAGAGTAAAGAACTATGTTTTTTGGGTACCCAAAATGATTTTAAATAAGAATGACCCAATTATTACTTTAGTAACAAAATCAATAAAAAATTAAGGTTTTTTTTTATTTCTATTATGTTTAAAGAAGCATATTTTGAAAATAGACCCTATTATATTTATTAATACAAATGAAATAGGATTCTTAAATACATATTCAAATACTTAATTGTATATTATATTATTAAATAAGATGTCTGAAAACAACAAAATGTCATCCAGGAGGAGGCCTGGAAATAAAAAATAATTTATATTTCAAAGAAAATCAGGTTCTTCTACTCAATAAAATCCAGTTGTGTATGCTCTTGGTCTTGGTGGTACTTGCTATGATGGTCTTTAAGGTTCTTCTATGCTATTTGAATTATGCAGTGGTGGTGGTGTTGCCTGTTATGCTAACTGTGAAGGTTCTTCTGTTATTGTAAGTGATTCCAATAGTGATATCGGTGTTGATGTAGGTTCTTCTTGCTTTATAGATGGTATGTTACCAATCATTTATTTTTTTTTTATATTTTATTATTATTTTTTTATTATTTCTATATATATATAGGTTCTTCAGTTGTTGTACATGTTAACAGTGATGTTGATAATAGATGTCTGTGTGGTGTTGAAGGTATGTTGTCATTCATTTATTTCTTTTTTTACTTTTATATATATAGATTTGTTTTATTGATGTAAATGTTGCTATGGATGTTGTTGGTGATCAGGTAGACTGCTCATATGATATTAAAGGTATATATATATTGTCATTCATTTATTATTATTTTTTTTTTATTTATTATTTGTCTATTACTGTTTCTTTATAGGTTATTCTACTGTTGTGGTTGTAGTTGCTGAACGTATTAATGATGAAGGTATGTCTACTTTTTAAATTTAATTTAGTTTATTATTATTTTTATCTTATATAGGTCGTTCTTTTCTTATGGAGTCTTGGATTAATAGTAATAATGATACAGGTATATTCTTATTTCTTCCTTTCTTTTTTTTTTGATTTATTAATTATCTTTTCATTATATATAGGTTCTTCAAGTCAGTTAAGATATCATGGTGATTCCTCTGTTCCTTCTTTAGAAGGTATATATATATATTTATTGTTTATATATATTTTATCATTTATTATATTATATATAGGTGTCTTTTCTAATAGGGGATCTTATCACCCTAATGTTAGCTTTCATTTTAATAATAAAAATGTATCTAAAGGTATATATATATATATATAACAAATATTTATAATATTTCTTTTAATATATATATGTTAGATATATTTATTATACTATCTCTTATTATATATATATATCTTTTATTTATATAGGTTCTCTTAGTTTTATTGTTATGTTTAGATTTTTTTTTTTTTAGTTCTTTTTCTTTTTCTTTTGTTTATTATTATTATTATTTTTCACATTTAATAGCTTTCTATTATCTGCTTTCTTTATATTATTTATTTATTTATGCTGTTGTTATCGTTTTAGCTATTCTATATTTAAATGTTTTCTTTTGCTATTTTTGTTTTGTTCTTTTTTTTTTTTTTTATTTAAATTGTGTCGACTATTAAGATAATTCTTGAAATACTTAGTATGTTAAATAGTGTCAAGTTTTTAAATATTTGAATTAAATTTTAAAACATTTATTGTCACTTTTAACACTGTATAGTATTACTGATTTAAAACTGTCAATAATTGAGATATTTAAGTTTTGAGTTTCTCTGTTTACTAGCATTTATATTTACATAATTTTGTGAACGTATTAACTCATAAAAGTAACTTTAAGGTTGTAAAATAAAAAATATTATCTTAAAATAGGAGATTCGAAATTCTAATAGAAGTTTAATATATAATAAGCTAAATTCTACAACATATTAAAAAATAAGAGAATTTCATTTTTGAAAAGTGAATTAACAATGTGTTTGAGTTGTCTAGAAATTTTAAAGAGTTAGTATATTCTTTTAAAATTGTGTTTTCATTAGACTATGAAAATTTTGACTTTTAAAAACAAGTTTAAAGGGATTAATATTTTTAAATGTAGAAATGAATTATCCAAAGGATGAGATTCAATATAAAATATTTTATTTATCAAACTATGAATTATATTCTAAATTATATCAAAAGAAAGGACAAAAATACACTTGACAAAGTGTATGACCAAATGTAAAATGTTTATAAAGAGTGTCAAAATGGTGACTCTTATGTTGATAGAGTTATGATGAGTATAGTGTTATAATATTAGCTTTTAAAATTAATTATAAGTGTGTCAACCTTTCAAAATGTGTTAAAAATGATCTTGAAGTCAGAGATTCAAGACATTAAACTTGAATTAATAAATAAAATAATGAGATCTATACTATGTGGAAGTTATGTCTAAAACTATTTTGATACACTTGATATCGAAATGGTAAAGTCTCTCTAAAAGTAATATTGTTGACACTTTTGTGTTTAGAAATGCTATTTAGATTGAATTTATTAATATTAATTCAAAAACTTTGTGTTTAAGTCGTTAAAGTCAAAATGAATGTTGACTTTGTTGTGTTAGATTTGTTTTATTTTTATGAAATGATTAAAATAAGTTTATGCTATTTTATTATAATCTATTTAAAATGATTTTACAACATAAAAATATTTTTCAATACTTAACATTATGACCCATTTCTAAATTTATTACCTTTAGAAACTCCATAATAATTAAAACAGTAATTTAACTATTTATAAATACAAAATATATTTTTAAAATAATAAATAACAAATATAATGATTCAAAAAGGATTTCTTATTTTCTTCAAGTATTGTTTTTAGTTTTTCAGATACTATTCAAATAATCTATTTAGTTCTTATATCAGGAATTGAACCTGATTACAATCAATAAATGATTGCTACTCTCCATATAGAGTATAAGAAGTGTTATTAAAATAATATATATAATATATAATATATAATATATAATAAGTAACATATTATAGATAATATTTAATAAATAATATATATTATATAATATATAATATATAATATATAATAGATAAAAAGGAAAGAAAGTAAATAAAAACCAAACAGTTATTATTCATTGCAGCCGCGGTCCGGTGCCGTTAGGCCCCGGACCTGCGGCGTGACCCTAGTATATTAATATAAGCTTAGTCAATAACAAAATAATAAACAAAACAAGATTTTTTTTCTCAGTCATTTTTTTGGAAAAACCGGGTTTTTTCCAAAAAACCGGGTTTTCCCCATGAGTGTAAAATAACATTGATATAGTCATCATCTTTGTCATAAAACCCATTACAATTGTTTTGAGCTACCCACGACACATAATCAGTAACATAATTGGACGGAACTCGTATAAAAGATGCTTTCGTTAAAGGGTTTATTACTCTGGTGTCTTTTGATCGTTTATAAAAGGTTTATTGACTAAATAAAACGTTCTGACAGTAATCATATTGTGAATCTGTTTGATAAACTTATTAAAATTCATACTTTGAACTCTGTCAACTATTGCATTATAAATCTCGTCATAAGACTCCATAACACTCGTCAACAACGTCAAATATAGAATAATTAATATAAACAAAGAATTGTGTATTTTTTTCCCCTTAATTATTTTCTCTATAATTTACAACAATAAAAACACTGCCATTTTGTCAAGTTTATCGCGGTAATAATAGTACTCAAAAATAGACTGTCCTGAGTCAAGTTTTACAATTTAGAGCGTCCTGAGTCAATTATCTCTTCTGTTCTTACATATTCCCATGAATATGGCAAATTGTAGTAATTCCTTCTTTTATTCTAATTGAAGAACTACAACTCGTAGCTAGTATATTTTGTGTTAGTTTTAAGAGTTTTGTGAGGAATGGAAGATATTGGTATTACAGATATAAAAGAAGAACCAACTTTAGTTACTGAATCACCTGATGTAACAACGAAATGTGTTGAATCGCCTTCTTATTGCGATCAACAGAGTCTTTATGCTAGATATAAGACATTACTGAATGAGAAAGAAATTTTAGAAATTAAAGAAGATTATTTAAAAGATGAAATTAAGAACTTGCGTATTACTCGTGAACAAGCTAAAGAAGAAGTCAAACGTATATGTAAAGGTCAACGTGTTATTGGTCAATTTGTTGAATTAATTGATAATGATTATGGTGTCATTCAAACTAATAATAATACTAGTTATTATGTTCCTATTTTAAGGTATATATATAGTGAATAATATTTTTCTATATATATATATATATATATATATATATATATATATATATATATATATATATATATAGTACAATAAATCGTGAGTTATTAAAGCCTGGATGTAGTGTGATGATGCATCATAGAACAAGTGCCATTGTAGGCATTCTACCTAATAATGCAGACTCTACAGTGAAATTAGTTACTGAAAAACCTGATGTTACTTATGCTGTATATATTTATTATTATTATATTATTATTATGCTTATTATTATTATTATAATAATATTATTATTATTATTATTATTATTATATAGGATATAGGAGGTATGGATATCCAGAAGCAAGAGATACGAGAGGCTATTGAGCTACCTCTTAGTAATCCTCAAATATTCACTCAAATTGGTATTGATCCTCCTAGAGGAGTATATATATATATATATATATTTTATTATTATACATATTATTCATTAATTTATTCATTTATATATTTTTTACATATTATTCATTAATTTATTCATTTATATATATCTATAGGTACTTATGTATGGTCCTCCAGGTACAGGAAAGACTATGTTGGCAAAAGCTGTTGCTAATGCAACAACTGCCAATTTCATACAAGCAGTTGGCTCTGAATTTGTTCAAAAGTATATATATATATATATATATATATATATATATATATATATTTGTTTTTAATGGAATATATATAATATATATTATTTAAAAGAAATATTTTTTATGATAATAATAAGGATAATAATTGGTCGTTAAGATATGTAATAATTATATATATATAGGTATTTAGGTGAAGGTGCTCGAATGGTTCGAAATATATTTAGTAAAGCGAAAGAATCTGCTCCTTGTATTGTCTTTATTGATGAAGTATATATATATTATTATTATACTTATTATTATTATTATTATTATTATTATTATTATTATTATTATATTTATTATTATTATTATTATATTTATTATTATTATTATTATATATATATATAGATTGATGCTATTGCTACCAAGCGTTATGATGCGAATACAGGTGCAGATCGTGAAGTGCAACGTATTTTAATGGAGTTATTGACTCAAATGGATGGTTTTGATCAATCTGTGAATGTCAAGGTTATTATGGCTACTAATAGACCCGATACACTAGATCCTGCACTTCTTAGACCAGGTAGATTAGATAGAAAAGTATATATTATTATTATGCTTATTATTATTATCAAGTATTCTATAAATAATTCTATAATTAATTCTATAATTAATTCTATAAATAATTCTATAATTAATTCTATAATTAATTCTATAGGTAGAATTTCCTCTTCCTGATCGTCGTCAGCGTCGATTAATCTTTCAAGCATGTACTAATAAAATGTCATTATCAGATGAAGTAGATTTAGAAGACTTTGTGAATCGCCCTCAAAAAGTATCTGCTGCTCAAATCTCTTCTATTTGTCAAGAAGCAGGATTACAAGCTATTCGAAAGAATCGTTATGTCATTCTTACAAAAGATTTTGAAATTGCATTTAAACGTGTTGTGAAGAGAGTTGAAACGGAATTCGAATTCTATAGCTAAACAAATATTATTTCTTATATATACATCGCTTCTCTATTGTATTTCTTATAATTAAGAGTAATATATTATACATAATTTTTAAGTTTTATTTTTGTTTTGTTAATAGTAAATAATCCCTTTTTCTATCCAAATACTATACTACAAATAATATGACATTTATATTCTATTTTAATTTTTTTTTATATTTGAAAATATAATCACATTATTACTTATGCTATAGGTATTATCTAAAGAGAATACTTTTTCAAAACTAAATTCCATTATTACTACAAAATTGTCTATACGTTCATATAGTCGAAAATAAAACAAGCGAATAACTAATTTATTACATAAAAAAATAAACTAAATAAACAAAATTTATGTATAGTATATAAACAACAAAAGAACTGAATGAAAAAATAAAAAAGAATTGCCAGCTGTGGGGTTTGAACCCACGCATGCGTTCGCATAAGGGATCTTAAGTCCCCCTCCTTGGACCACTCGGACAAACTGGCTTGTAACTTTTATTTTTCTAACTCTATTTGTACCATATTAAATAATTGTATGTCACAAATGCATCTCTTTTATTCTTCATTTTATTCAAATTTTATCAACATTAATTCTATTTGAAATCTACAAATTATTAATATGAAATATATATTATGACTTCAATCGGAATATCTCTAGAATTAATTAAAATAAAAAAACGAATAACATCTTGTTGGTCAAATAAATACTACTGATGCATAAAATTATTAAATAAATGCTATAGAATACATATATCAATTTATAAACGTTTTTTAAGCATTCTTATGTACGAAAAAGAATTGAAAAAAAATAAAATTTTTGAATCACTCTTTGTATAAATTATTCATGTGTTATATCATTGTTTTTGGATTATAAACAAAAAATACGTTAATTATCTATATTTTGGAAAACATATTTTGTTTGTAGTTCATCAACTTTGTTTATTGAGGAAACGACAATAAATTACCATTTCATAATTACATTATTTTTTAACAATTCAAAATAAAACTTTTCATATTACGTACGATACATGCGCATGAATTTGAGTTGATTAATCGAAATAAAAGCAAATGCATATTTTTTTTTACTATTTACATGGATTTAAAGAACTTAATAAAAAAGAAAAAACTCGTTAATGAGTATGATCAAGCACAAAAAGTATTTACATATAAATATAATGTATGTTTGACAATATAGAATGTGATTGATGGAAACTCTATTGATAATTTGAGTTCAGCAAATATTTTAAAATGGATGACAAACAGTGAAAACTTCAAAAACTCTACTTCTATGGCTATTGATGTTGATAAGTATTTCATTTTTATCTCTGTTTCTATGTATAGCAACAAAGAATCTCAAAGTGAGGATATATCTCAATATGAGATTGTATTTAATAATACTGACATGAATACACACAAAAAGAAGTATAAAAATAATCAATCCACTTCAAATCCTTCATTAATAAATGAAAATAATAAAATGGCTATCTGTAAAAAAGATATATCGGATACAATAGGTCAATTTATTATTACAAATGAACAAACTTATGAATCCAATGTATATATTTTTTATTATAGGATACTATTGAGTGTTTTATACTAATACTATTATTTAGTTCGATATAGGTAATTGTATTATCTATTGGGCAACAGATAGATTTTATGTAAAGAATAACATAGCTTTGTATTTAGCAATGGAAATCAGGTAAGCATTCATTATTGTAATAATAACAATATTCATTTTATTAAGAAATATTAGAATAAATTAAATATTAATATCTATATATAGTATGAAGATGAGTCTTCCCTTGTTAGTTATGTCTGTTTTTACTAATTTTATTGAAATCCCTCCAAAACCATCTCAAATACAATTATATTCTCAAATAATTCAATTCCGATGTGAATTATACATTCATTTTATTCCTTATTTATGTGTTTTTACTGATGATATATATGATACTGTCACTAAATATATATCTATCTATAAACCTAAATATGTAATAACAGAATATTCAACAAGTATTTCATACTCTTCTTGTCTTGAATTACTTCAGATCGATTTCCCGCGGTTAATTATTCAAGTATATCAAGACTTACTTGGTATTTCAAAGAAATGTATAGAGGGACAATTAAATACATGTATTTATTTAATTATATAATAATTGTGTAGCGTTTCAAATTATATATGTTTATATTAATAGTTATCTCTCTTTATGTTTAGTAACAGTATTTCCTTCTTCCTCAACTCTTTCTGCAATAACATCAACACTTTCTTCTTCTCTTCTTTCTCTCTCTAATCAATTATCAATTTATACTCCTTCCTCTCTTCCTCTCTCTAGTCAACAGTATTTCTGGAAAAATCATGAATATATATCAATTTTAACAGACATAAACTCTATTTCCCTTGATTCCCTGAATAGTTCTATCTATACATGTTTTCCTCTATTAAATACAATAGATCTATATAATAAAACTATAGAGTCTATTACTCGATCTATTCCTTCTATTTATATTCCTGATGATACTATTCTAGAATGTGATTGGAGTCATATATATATGTATATACAAAGCATGAACAAGACACTTCATTTTGAGGGTAATCTATATATATATTGATATTGAATATATTTATATATATTGGTATTTAATTTTATTTTTCTCATTATTAGTATAGTATATGTATATTATAATTGAATATCTCTCTAGACCTTCTTTTTAGTGGTAGCGGATTATATACAGCGTCAATTGCTTTATCTTATCTGAATAATAATCAGTCAATTTCATCGCTTTATCATTATCTACATTTATCTCCTAATATTTATGTACATAAATCATCTATAGTAGAACTATATTCGTATATAAAGGATAATTCTATTTCTATATTTACAATAATGCAGTATTTTAAAGATATAAATGTATGATAATTATATATATTTATATTTCTTATATTCATAGAGTATATATAATACATTTGTTGAATGGATATCTAGTTATATGTTTTCGTTAATCTATGGTCAATCTTTATATAATAGTATATCTATAACTAGTTCTTTGTTAGTATTTATATATATATATATTTATATCATATATATAGAATATGGTATATATGATATATATAATAGCATACCAAAAGAACAGATAATTATATTCAAAGAAATGACAGATAAGTTCTTAGATATACAGTATATTGAATTTATATAATTATATATTATTATATCTACAATAGTTTATTATATAAAGTTTTTTTTGTATATTATTATTAAAGATTTATTTTTGTAATATATAACTATATATATAGTTATACTCCTTTAGATATAAAAGAAGGAACTATTCCAAATCAACTTTATAACTGTATAATTCATTTATACCAATTATATAATGTATATATATATTAAATAATCCTTATTTCAGCTTTATATTATTATTACATATATAATGTAATATATAAGTCTCTATAATATATATCTATATAATAATATATAGTCTATTCCATTTGTTTGTCGTGTTTATATCATTCAATATCGAATTATATTTTTATTTCATATTCCTCCATATCTATTTATAAGACCTTTATTAGATCTATATACAGATAATACAAATATAAGTATATACATATATTTTTTTAATTGTAATTTTGAAAATATCTATATAAACAATATATATTATATATTATATATTTAAAGTGATTACCTATGATATACTTACAGATATAATTCAAATTCTGACTATTATAGCAAATCATTATATTCAAAAAGTATTCTTTTATATATAATATTATATATGTATAGAAATATATAATTGATTCTACAGAAATAAAAAAGGTATATATTTCATAAAATACATACTTAATAGTATTATAATATAGATTATTCCAGATTTAAACAGTTTTTATCAGTATATAACAGAGTTGAAAAATAAAATATGAATAAATTTTTGTTTGTTTTTTGCTTTCATTTCATTTTATATATATTCAAAAAGTTAAATGATCAAAATAAATATTAAAAACATACATATAAACATTCAACAAAACAATAGCTAACAAAGACAACATTTACAATATAATAAAAAAAAATGAAAAAGTTAAAAAGATACAGATAGACTGATAAAAAATAATTACTATTTATAGAATAATAAATTTATGAGTTTTTGACAGAGAAATAATTAAATATGGTGTTTTGTTTTGAAGGTGTTTGCTGATCATTTGTATTGATTGAAGAAGATGTATTATTAACAATAGTAGAGTTATTTGATTCGTTATTAGTTTCTTTTCTTCGTTTTTTATTGGATATATTAGAATCTTTAATAGATCGTTTTTTCTTATTACTTGTATTTGAGTTTATAGAAGAAGGAGAAGAAGAAGAATAAGCTTGTTTAGTAGGTGTGACTAATAACATACTTACATCTTGATCTTCATCACTATCTTCTTGAATAATTTGTGTACCCGTAGTAGTTATATCATTATTATTCTTTATTATAAGATTTGTATGAATTCTATTTATTGTTGACAAAGTAGTTGAATCGTTACTTTGCTCTAAATCTGAATCTAAAATAGTAATTACTGGTGAGTTAGAATGAATAATCTCTTCTTCTTTAGAAGGTGTATTATTATTATTATTATTATTATTATTATTATTATTATTATCTGAGATATTATTATTATCTGAGATATTATTATTATTAGATTGTATGGGAATAATTTCTTTGGTTTCTAAAACGACAGATGATTGTATACCTTTTTCTATAGGATGATTTTGACTATGTTCATTTACTAATTTATTAATTAATTCAATATCATTATGTTCTTCATTCATCATTGTTTCTTCATCATTATCTGTTGAATCATGGAATGATGTTGATAATGTAGAATGAATTATACTATTTGATATAGTATTTTGAGAAGACAAAGTCTCTTTATTATTATTATTATTATTATTATTATTATTATTATTATTATTATTATTATTATTATTATTATTATTATTATTATTATTATTATTATTAACTATAGGTAATCTATCTAATGAAGGCATATGAAGAGTTGAATTACTATTACTTGATTCTTTAATAATTTCTCTGCTTGCTTCATCTAATACTATAGTTTCTTGTTTCATTTCTTGAGATAAACTTAATCTTTGTTCTTTATTTATTATATTCTTCTTTGTATCTCTAATAAACTGTCTCATTGGACTACCTTCTTCTTCATATTTATTATTATTATTATTATTATTATTATTATTATTATTATTATTATTATTACTATTAAAAGTAAATATTTCTTTATTATCTTTCTTAGGAGTATGTAATAAATCATTTGAGTCCTGTATATCTATATCTATATCCATATCTAAATTTAATTTATCTAATTCATGTTTTTGTTTTTTATTTATATTAAATAATGAATGATTATTATTTATATAAGGTAACGATTGAGGATGAAGAGGACAACTTGGTCCCATACATATATTATTATTATTAATATTATTATTATTATTATTATTATTAGTTATAGAAGAAATAGTAGGAATTGAATTATTTGTAGAATTTGAAAGCATATTATTCGTAGAAGATAGTGTTTTATTTGTATCTAATTGATTTCTTATACTTTGTATAGATGAAAAACTAAAAGAAGAAATAGAATTACTATTATTATTCTCTTTAATAGGTAATAATCCACGATAACTATTACTAAATTCATTAAAGGAATGTTGAGATAATTCGATTATTTCATGTTGAGTTAAAGTCTGTGGAACAATATGCTTCTTCTTCTTAGAATTTGAATTATTATTATTATTACTAGTTGAACTAGTAGTAGAAGAAGATGAAATTGTACTTGAATTTGATATCTTTTGAGGGGAAACAGGTGACGAAGAAGAGAATGTAAATGAAGATGTATTATTATTATTATTATTATTATTATTATTAGTATTATTAGTATTATTAGTATTAGTATTATTAGTATTATTATCAACAATAAAATTAAATCCTGATGAATAACAAGAAGAAGATACAGGCATTGAGAAACTATTATTATTATTATTATTATTATTATTATTATTATTATTATTATTATTATTATTATTATTATTATTTGGAGTAGATAAAGTTAATGGATGAGGTAAGAGTGTAGATTTATTATTAATATTATTATGAGGAGTATTGATTTTAGGAGAAGGAAGAGCAGGAGACATAGCTATAGGTATATAGGGTATTTTATAATCATATATAAAAGAATCATCAATTTGATAATTATCTAAAATTTCTTTTTTAATTTTCCATACTTTTGCTTTAGAAAGTTGTGTTTTTTCTTTTCTATCAACTATTTCTCGGAATTTTCGTTCAATCTATATTATTAACGAGGTTCATAGATAGAATAAATATAATAATAAAAGAATAATAGTAAAAATATTAAAAATAAAAGACAAACTAAAATTAATAACAAATAAATTACATAAATAATAAAAACTAAAACCTTAGAAAAAAAAAGAAACATAAATAAAACTAAGCTATTAATAATAAAAATATATGTATATATATACTTGTATTTTCTTTAAAACAGGATATTTATCAAATACTGTTTCTACAACATTAGGAATAGAAATAGAATGATTATGACTAATATAAATAATATATTTTATCATTTCATCATTAATTTCTATTCTTTGTTTAGATGGAGAAGTAATGTCACTTCTATTTATATGGTTATCATTAATAGTATTAATAGAATCAAGACCATGTTTCTGAATAACATCTTTCTTTTGTTTAATATCATTATAATTTAACATATGTAAACAACAAAAATATAAATCAGATTCTTTTTTAATTGTTTTAATAGTATTTACAGTAATAGGAAGTATAGATTTATTATTATTATTATTTATATTTTCATTATTATTATTATTATTATTATTTTCTATAGTCATACAATTAGATAGATCAATAGACATAGAAGAAGAAGAAGACAGAGTATTTATAGTATCTTCTTGATATATATTTGTTAAAGGACCAATACAAATAGGTTTTTTAGTACGTAATGTAGCATCTTCACCATTTCTTCTTCCTGATAATTGATTTAATATATATGTACTTTTCTCTTCTGCAGACATTTGAAGACCTTCTGGTATTTCAACATCATCTTCTACCATAAATCCATCATTATAATCAAATTTATTAGGTTCTTGTTCATTTTCTTGATCATTCTCATCATCATCATCTTCTTCATTAATATCATCATTAATAATATCACTATCTACATGACTATCTTCATCTTCATCTTCTGACCATTCTATACCACTATCAAAACTATAATCTAATTCATTCTCTTGCTTAAAAGGAGTTCTAGGAGTTATTATTAATGAATGTTTATGCCTTCTACCAAAGAAGGCAGGACGATTATCCTCATAAAATTGTGTTAATTGATATCTATAATATTGGCGAAGATGATAATATATTTCATTTGAAGTATACTGTTTTATAGATTTATGTAAAGATATATATGGCTTTATAGAAGAAACAGAAGGAGAAGGAGAACAAGGAGATATTGAAGACGTATTTAAAATTTCGATATCATTTGAATTCTCATTTTGATAGCTAGTATTATTATTATCACTATTATTATTATTATCATTAGATGATGGAAATAGAAGGGATTTATGAGTATTTGAATTCGATTTTAATCCATTATATATAGTATTATATTCTTGTTTAAATTGTTTATATAATAATTGATTCTCTTTTTGGATATTTAATTTCATTTTACGAAATAATTGTATATCATCCATTATTAAATTAGGTATAGAATCATTATTATTTAAAGAATGCTTATATTCTACTTTCTTTCTCTCCTCTTCTTCTAAATAATAATAATAATAAAGAGTAAATAATAATAATAATAATAATAATAATAATAATACATATATATATACGTTGTAACTGTGTGAGTAATTCAGGATTATTTTCTTGTTTCGTAATAATATCTTTTTTCTCTTCTTGTTTAATTTTAGGAGCAGCACTAAAGAAATTAAATATACTATTTATTTGCTTTGTTTCTTTCTCTTTCTCCTTTTCTTTCTTATCTTCTATCTTCTCTTTTCTAGATATATATATATATATATATATATATATATATATATATATATATATATATATATATATATATATATATATATATATATATATATAATTATCAACATAATATATTTAAACATTCATTATTAAATGAAAATAATATATATATAAACTAAATAATATATATACTTTTCTTCTTCTATTTTCATTTTCTTTGCTAATTCTTCTTCTTTTTTCTTTTGAGCTAATAATTCTTTCTGTTTCTTTTCCTCTTGCTTCTTTAATAATTTCTCTTCTTCCTTCTTCTGTTTTTCTTCTTTCTTCTGCTTTTCTTCTTTTATCTATAAATAGTGTAGAAAAAATAAAATGCTTATAAATTAGATTAATAATTTTATAATATATTGATACCAAAAAATATATGAATAGGATATCATAAAAAAAAATAATAATAATAATAAAAAAATAAACAATATAAAACCATTACAACTATCGTAAATCATATAAAAATACTTTATTATCAATTTCAATATATTTCTGATGAGCTAATACTTTTGCTTGTGCATTTTTTGTGTTTATATTTTCTAATTTACTTATTTTTTCAGCAGATTGTTGCTCTTTTATTGCTTTTATTAATTGACTTAATGAAGAAATAGTTTTCTGACGACATTTCCTTTCTTTGCGAACTGCAAATATATATCGTTTTGAATCTGAAGGAAGAAAATTTGTATTAATACATTGCCAAAACCATGCATAAATAGGATTTGTATCATCATAAGGTTCAACAGAATCCGTTGGAGTAGCTCCATTATACTCTCTTGTCGCTAAGAGCTTTATATAACTTTTCATTATATCTTTATTCAACTTTGAATAAAGAGAAGACACTTCATCTGTTATATCTATAGGTATATCTTCATCGATATCTTCATCATTCATCATTTCTTCAGTCTCTGGACGAAGAAAACTTAATATATAGTCAGCTAACACATTCAATGAGAGTGATGATCCTTCACAAAGTCTTGCAATCAATGTAGAAACACTACTGTCAAGTTCATCAGGCGTACTGGGAGCCGTAGCAACTTTGATATTTCGAAATGTTTGTAATAATTCTTGAGTATTCTCATGTTCTGTTAAATTAAAGGTAATATTATCCTCCGATGCTTCTTTAATTAAAGTATCATACTGACTCTTTAATAATTCCAATTGGTCAGTCGATGACTATATTCAAATTATCGTTGATGAACATAAAAACAATATACCATATCTATTTTTGACTTCTATATAACTTGATATTCTTTGTAATTGATAAATAACTAATAAAAGACGTATATCAGACAGTATCAAACGAGATATACAAAAATATTGACCTAGAACAGTCAACCGATACTAAAATGGAGGGAAAATTTCCCACAGGAGGTATTCATTTTTGTTTATAGAAAAAGAAAATGCTGTTCCTCATAGAAAAAAAATAATTGTGGGAATTTCTACAAAATTGGTCAGAATATTCGGATTTCCTGAGTACTAGGAATACAATGGGAAGAAATTGAGTTTGCAATTTTCATTTTTGTGTTAAAATAGAAAAATAGATCTTTGGATTTTCAAAGGAATTCAAACAAATTCTGCATAAAAGTCAGAATAATTACGATTGTGCTCTACATATGGGAAGGGGATAATTGAAGTGTCCTTTATTTTATCGGGTGTTCGTAGCAAAGTTTACCCCCTGGATGGAAAAATCCAAAATAATCTTTATTATTTCTGTTTTTTTAACTATAATCTTTGTTAATAAAAGACAAAACAAGATGATTCGTATGTTTTCTAAGAAGGGCGTTGATGCAGGAGAGAAGAAAAATGAAGAAATAGAAGAAGTCGACAACCATGATCTTATTCCTCCTCCTCAAAAAAACTTTGAATTACCTCAAGAATTTATTGATGCTGAAGAAGAAGATTTCAATGGAAGAAAAACAAATCCTTCTGTATTTTGATGATTTCTCTACACATATGTTTTCTACATTATTCTTTATTTAGATTAAAAAATATATTATGGATCATTATATTGAAAGTGAAATGAGAAAAAAGTATTTTCAATAAATTTTATTTATTTTTCATTATTCATAATATATATCTACGTATTATGTCTTTTTAGGGAAGATTCTTTTTCTACTTATAAAGATGTCTCAGTATGGTGTGGTACTTGGAATGTAAATGGTAATAAAGTAGATGAAGATATTACTGAATGGCTTACTGGTGAAAAAGAAGGAGTTCCTGATGATGATATTTATGTTCTTGGTCTTGAAGAAATGGTTGATTTAACAGCTACATCTATTGTTATGGAAAATCAAAGTCAAAAACGTGCTGAAGTTTGGAAAGAAACTTTATATAAAACACTTAATAAAGATTATGAAAACCCTGAAGTATGTATTATATATATATGTATTATTTTATTCATATTTTATTTATTTTATTATATTTTATGTATTTTTATTATATATATATATATAGGAAGATGGATATAAATTTGTTGATCAAAAGATATTAGTAGGTGTTTATATATGTATTTATGCTAAAGCTGAAATCTATGATCTTATTTCTAATGTTATGGGTATATATATATATATATTATTTTATTTATATTATTATATTTATATATATTATTATGTTTATATTATTATATTTATATTATTATTATTTTTTTTGCATATTTTATTTCTATATATATATATATATATATATATATATATATATATATATGGATGATACTGCAGCTGTTGGTTTTATGGGTATTATGGGTAATAAAGGAGGTGCTGGTATTCGATTCAATCTAGATTGTAGTAACATATGCTTTGTTTGCTCTCATTTAGCTGCTCATAGAGAAAAAGTTTATAATAGAAATGCTGATTTCCATAGGTATATATATATATATTATTCTATTTATTATTAATATGAATATATTATAAAGAATATATTTTATTTTATCTATTATTTTAAAAATTTCTCTATATATAATAATTATTTTATAGTATTATTGATCGTTTAAGATTCAGTAATGAAGCTAAGCCTTCTTTAACAGAATCTAAATCTTATAATAATATTGTAAAGACTGAAGAAGAAGAAAAAGAAGAAGAGGAAAAGAAAGAAAAGGAAGAAGAAGAAAAGAAAGAAGAAGATGATGAAGAAGAAGATAATAGTAATGCTTATAAAGTCTTAGATCATGATGTTGTTATTTGGGTATTTATATATATTATTATATATATTATTATATTTATTATTATATTTATTATTATATTTATTATTATATTTATTATTATATTTATTATTATATTTATTATTATATTTATTATATTTATTATATATAATTATATTTATTATTATATATTATTATATATAGATTGGTGATTTGAACTACCGTATTACTACTGATGTTCCTACAATGACTGTGTTTGAACAAGCAGAAGCTGGACAATTAGATTATCTCTTAAAGAAAGATCAAGTATATATTATTATTTATTATTATTTACTATTTTGATAAATATCATTATATTTATTTATAATAATAATATTATTATTCCCTATACTATTTCTATATAGTTAATTGAATCTCATAAGGCTGGATTAGTCTTTGAAGACTTTACGGAGCCCGCCATTACCTTCCCGCCTACTTATAAATATGTTAAGAAGACTAATACTTATGATAAGAGAAATGAAAAGAAACTTAGAGCTCCTGCTTGGTATATATATATATATATATATATATATATATATATATATAATAAATATTATTATCTTCTATTTATATTATATTTATCTTCTATTTATATTATATTTATCTTCTATTTATATTACTATTATTATCATAATACTTATTATATGTTATAGGTGTGATAGAGTATTATATCATTTGAATGATACAGTTAATGAGGACACGATAGAGGTTCAGAAATACGACCATGTTATGGACATGATGGCCTCGGATCATAAACCTGTATACTGCTTATTTAAGATGAAAGTGAAACATCATAATAAGAAACAAATGAAAACTATTCGTAATACTATCGAAAAGGAATTAAATGATGTTAATAGCAATGATATTCCCGATGTATATTTTATTTTTTATATTTATTTATATTTTATTTTTATTTTATTTTTATTTTATTTTTATTAGATTATATTATTTATTTATTTATTTATATCTTTTTTTTTATTTATATTATTTATATTTATATATATTATTATTATTATATTTATTTATATTATTATTATTATATTTATTATATTTATAATAGATAACTGTTAGTACTGAATCTATTTCTTTCGATAATATCAGTTATAAAGTACCTCAGGAACAGACTATTCAAATTACTAATAATGGTTCTAATATTGCTTATTTCAATTTCTTAGCTAAGGCTGAAGATCGTTATATATGTAAACATATGTATAATATTACTCCTTCTTATGGTATGATATTACCTGGTGAACATACAGATATTAAAGTTGAATGTAATATTGATATCAGATCTGCTCAAGAATTAAATAAAGGTGATTTATTATTAGAAGATATAGTTACTTTAAGAGTTCATGGAGATAATGATTATCATATACAAATAGATGGTTCTTATAATATATCTTCATTCGGTCAAACACTTGATAACTTAGTTAAGATGAAATTACCTATTCGTAAATGTACTAATTTGGTTCTTACTCCTGTTTCTCCTTCTTATATGAATATACCTAAGGAAATGTGGAGAATGGTTGATTATTTATATAAGAATGGATTATATACAAAAGGATTATGGATTGAAAAGGGTAGTTATATATTTTATTATATATATTATTCTATTTATTATTATTATTGTATTTATTATATATATATATATATATATATATATATATATATATATATATATATATATATATATATATATATATATATATAGGAGAAGAAGATAAGATTCGTACTATTCGTGAGGCTTTAGATACAGGTGATGCCTTCCAAGGTGTTGAGTATATATATATATATATATATATATATATACTACTAATAATAATAATGATTATATATATATAGTGCATTAAGTATGGCGGATGCTTTCCAAGATTTCTTATCTTCTTTATATATACCTATATTACCTGATATATATACTCAGAAATTAGAAGGAGTTAAGAAAGTAAATATGAAGGCTGCTAGAGCTTTTGTAGATACTTTACCTACTATTCATCGTAATTCATTTATTTATATTATTATGTTCTTAAGAGAATTATTAAAATATGACCAACAAAATGATCTTACTCCTGCTTTCTTATCTATGGTATTTGCTCGTTGTCTTATATCTCCTCCTGTTAATAAACATAGTATAAGCAAGAAATATAGAACTATTCAAGTATATATATATTAATAATAATTATTAATCAAATATGAATATATCATCAATTCTTATAATTATATCTATAATATTAATTATTATTATATACATCAATACATATATACTATTATTATAGGAAGCTGTAACTAGCTTATTAGCTGTATTCCTTAAGAGCAGTGTTGCTGAATTATGTGGAGAAGAAGAAGAAGAAGAAGGAGAAGAGGAAGGAGAAGGAGAAGAAGATGATGATGATGATGATCGTACTCCTATGTCACCTGCTGAAGGAGAAGGAGAAGGAGAAGAAGAAGAATAAACAAATTATTTATAATTGTACTATTATTTATTTTTGTATTCTTATTCATTATATATATATTTGCTTATATATATTATATTTATTTTATTCTTTCTTCTTTTTATAAAAGAAACATACTTTTGAATTTATTTTATTTTTCAACTGTTGTTTTTTTTTAATTTAAATTTTTAATTGACATCTTCATCACTTGAATAATTATTTATATTCTTATCATTTCCAATACTCAATACTCTTTTTCCTATTTACTTTAAAACCATTTTAACTTTATGATTTCATTTATTTATATCTTTATAAACAAAATATACATTCTCCTTGTTTTAATAGTTTTATTATTTCATATTTACAATTCATTATACTATACATATTATGGATGTATCCTATTTGTATTACTACTATATTATGTATATCTTTTATTCTAAAGATTTTTTATTTTTTAATATAAATAATTTTTCTTTTATTTTTAGATAGTTTAAATTGTGTTTTGCTTGTATAGTTTATGTTTTCAATATAATTATAAGCTATTCATTAGTAATTATGTTCATGATCGACATAAAAAATCATGATTTCTCAAAACATTATAATATATGTGCTTTGTATATAGCACGAAAACAATAAAAAATCAACATTATTGATATGAGGCATATTTTAATTGAAAATGTTTTTAGAAAAGTTGACTGTTTCAACATATAATGTCAGGAGAACAATACAAATAACATGAATAAAATAAGGAAACTTTCAAATATGATTCTTGAAATAAAACCAACTCCATTGCTACGTTATTTAATAAATATATTCTTGTATATCTCTAAAAATAAACCAAATGTCTTTTATTTAGCTGTCATTATCGTTGAATAACATGCTATGATTAAAAGAATAAAACACAATGAAATTTGAAAGAAAACAGTTGTGTTTTTAAAATTTATTGTTTATTCGTATTTCTTTCTTCAATTTTTCATTTTCATATCAATCTACTTTTTTCGTAAAGAACAGACGTACCGTGGTTTTTCATACAAATTATTGTCTCTTCATTATTTAAGATAATTGCTCATGAATTGCTTTTCAATTGTTTTTCTCTTCCTAATCTCTATTGTTTCAGCAGTTACAAAGAATGGAGAACAACAAATCAACTATTTTTCACTCAATAAAGTTCCATTAGATGAAACAGATGAAGATAAAAGACGTTTAAGTGATAGTTTTTATAAAGCTCCTACATTTGGAAGTGTTCTCAGACTTGGGTATATGCTTTATTCTATTATTCTTACTTTATTAATAGTTATTATTATGCTATTGGATACATTGGAACACCTCCTCAACGAACAACTTTGATTATAGATACAGGTAGTCATTTAACAGCTACACCATGCTCAGATTGTAGAGATTGTGGTACTCATTTAAGTAAACCGTTTGATCCTCTACTTTCAAGATCTAAAGAGGTATATATATATATATATATAATGATAATTATTTTATAATAATTATATTTATATTATAGGTAATAACATGTAATCATCCAAATAATTCATTAAAATGCAATGCTTGTAAGTCAAATCAATGTGTTATTACTCAAGTATATATATTTAGATTTTTTTTATTCTTAAAATTATAAATATATTTTATATATTTTATATATTCTATATATTTTATATATTCTATATATTTTATATATTCTATATATTTTATATATTCTATATTAGCATTATGCTGAGCATTCTCTATTAAGTGGTGTTTTGTATTCAGATAAAATGTTTTTAGGAGGGAATATATATATACATAATTCATCGATTCCTGTTGGTAATCTAGAGAGTTTAGAACAATATTCTGTTTATAATGAATTTATTTGTATTAATCAATATACTAGTATATTACTATTATTATTATTATTATTATTATTATAATATTATTATTATTTTTGTGATTATTATTATGATTATTATGATTATTATGATTATTATTATTATTAGTATTATTATTATTATACAGAATTGTTTAAAACTCAACTTGCTGATGGAATTCTTGGTCTTTCAGCAACAAGTATATAATAAAAAAATATAATAATAAATATGAATATAAAAAATATAATAAATATAATAATAATAAATACACTAAAAAATATAATAAATACACTAATAAATATAATAATAAATATGAATATAATGAATATAATAAATATAATATAAATATTAAAAGAAAACAATAAAAATATAATAAAATTAATATAAATATCAAATATTTCTCTAGGAAATTCATATATAACTCATTTATTTGCGTCAAGATCTATATATCCATCGTTTTCATTATGTTTTAAAGAAGATTCTGGAATAATTGCATTTGGTGGTCAAGATACAACATTGAATCAATCTCCCATGTGTTCTGTTCCTATACATTATCATAATTATCAATATACCGTTGAAGTAACAAGAATTGCATGGAATAATGTGAAAGTACCTGTTCTTAATGAACGATATTTCTTGTATATTTATAAAATATTATTATTTTTTGATCTGTCTATTCTATATATAATATAATATATATAATAAAATAATAATAAAAAGATTTCATCCTCACTATTATATATACTATAACTATTATAATTATTATTACTCTTTATATAGTACAAGTAATCCCTTACATATTGATAGTGGAACTTCATTTACATATATACCCAATTCTATTTTCCCCGCGTTTATTCATGTATTTAAATCGATATCTGAAATACTTAATGCACCTATTCAAAATGAACAAACATTAATGGGAGTATATATACATATATATATATTATATTATATTATATTATATTATATTATATTGTATTATATTTTTATTTTATAATCATGTAATATATATATATATATATACTTTATATACTATATTTCAACAATTCTATTTAAATATCTTATTCTAATAACATTAATAATCAAAAAGTATTCATAATAATATTAAGAATTATATTATATATATATATATATAGGAAGAGTTTTGTGTATCTATGGATCAATCCTCATTAGATTTATTTCCTATACTATATATTTATTTAACAAATAATTGTTCAATTCATGTTTCTCCCCGTAATTATTTCTATTATCGTCGACAAGAACGTGTTTGGTGTATATCTATCGCTAGAGATCAAGTGTTTTTATTAGGAAATAATTTTATGATAGGTCATCATTATTATTTTGATATTAAACAAAATAAATTAGGTATTGCTGAATCTAATGTATATATATATATATAGTTATTATTTATCTTAGTTTATATAATATATTTATTTTTATATCTTTTATAGTATAAATATATATAAGTATAACAATGTATATAGTGTTATAAATCTGAGATTTCTGCACAGGATATTTATGATATGACTACTCCTTATTCAGATAAGCCTTCTTCTTATTCTCCTTCTCCTTCAAATAACACGATTAATTCAAAATTAGTCGGTCATCTAGATCCTATTCCCATGAATATCAATGCTTCTGTACAATATACTAAAGATCTTGAATTCTTAAATAAAAATACTACTTATAATATTACTATTTCAGATACATTATTACATGATTATTTAAGAGGAGGAACTATATATAATCGGTTTACTATCTCTTCATTTGTTACTTCTATTTATTCATCTATCACGGGATTTGGAAGTTATTTATGTATATATATATATTCTATATATATATATTCTCTTCATATATTCTTCACATTCTTTTATTAATTTATGTATTCTATATTATATATGCTGATATTTCTATATATATAATTTTATATTAATGAATCAATACTCTCTATTATATATATATCTAGATAATACTCTATTGAAAGTCCCTGTACATAATAATTATAAAACGTTATTCATATGCTCTTCACGTGATTGTACAAAATATTTCTATTAGGTATTATACAAAAAACTATTTATTTATGTTTAATTATGTGTATTGTTTAGTGATGTTAGATTTTATTTCTTATTATTTATATTTTTTGTTTTGTTTGAGGACTTCGTAAATATTCAATTATATATATTAATTTTATTTTATATTTTAAATTAAATCTGATTGTATTATGATCTATAACAGAACAATTACAATTGTTTTGTTTTTGAAGTATTTTTTAAGTATTCACATTATTAAAGCATTCTCACTATCATTTTAAGTGTCTATGATAACACTAAATCAATATAATCATTAAAACGATCAATAATTGATAACAATCAACTTATTTTAAGGATATAGTTCATAACGTATAAGCAGTTATGTCAAATAATGAATGTTTAATTAATACAAACCCTATTTAGCAACAAAATATATGATAAACATTCATTCAACTTTTTTTACAAAAATCAGAAGTCCGTTAGAAAATGACGGTAATTTCTGATTTATCCAGAGAAAAATGAAAATATTAAAAAAAGGAGACAATTTTCATTTCTTTTGATAAAACACTTTTTCTTTTTATCAATTACTTTAAGAATTACGATGACAACAGTATATTTACTTATTGATATCCCTAATGTATCTCGATTCAGGTTAACGTTGATCCAATCATCAAGAAACTGATAACTGCTATTAATGACGATAATAGTAAAGATATTTTCTATCAATGCACTGCTTGTAAGTATTATGCGTATCTTATCTGCATTATCTAATCATGTATTAGTCCTTCAAAAGATGCCTGAGAACGATGATGCCTTGAAAACTAAGGCTATTTGTCTCATCAGAGAAGGAAAGGTATTTTTTTAATATTTTAGTTTCTGTGAGTTTATATATCTTATTTATTTTTTATAGTTTTCTGATGCTTTAAGAATCATCGATAATGTATCCTCAGATATGACTTTAGAAAGAACTTATTGCTTATACAATCTTAAACAAGTACATAGATATTGAATACAATATATTACATATTTAAATAGTATGATGAAGCTTATGAATTAATTAAAAATAAAAATGATCGTTTAAGTCGTTTACTTTTAGCTCAAATTCTTTATAAACAAGAAAAATATAATGAGAGTTTGGCTATTTATGAAATCTTTAAGAAAGATGAAAATTTTGAAATTATTACAAATATTTGTGCTGCTTATACTGTTAGTGACCAAGCTAAAAAAGGATTTGAGTTATTTCAACAATATTTAGTATATAACTGAATTATTTTATTTAGTTATTTATTTGTTTTTATTTGTTTTTTTTTTGTTTATTAAATTATATATATATATATAATGAGAATGATGATTTAGGGGCCATCTCACGTTATGAATGATGACATTATCCTAGCTAATATTATATATGACTCATTATTATACTTATTATACTTATTATACTTATTATACTTATTATTATTATTAACTAGTTCTTCTTCTATAAATAATATTATATATATATTCTTAGAATAATGCAGATAATTATGAAGTATTATATAATATTGGTTGTGCGTATCTTTCCCTTGGGGATCTCGATCAAGCACAGTCATTTTTCAATCGTTCTCATGAATCTTGTGATATGATGATTAAAGAAGAAGGTATTGAAAATAATGATGTTTATGAACTTATTGCTCCTATTGAGATTCAAGTATATATTCTTATTATTATATGTTTTATATAAGTTTAGTATGAATTATGATTATTATGATTATTATATGTTTTATAGTATTATTATATATATATATATATAGTTAGCTTATATTGCTAGTATTCGTGGTGATAAGGAGACCTCTGTTACTTTATTAAGTAATGTTATGTCGAATATAAAGAATATAAAGAGTGAAATGATTAAGAGTATTTGTATTAACAATCTTGTAATTATGAAATATAATAAAGATTTCTTTGATGCTTATAAGAAGTATATATGTATTATTATTATTATTATACTTATTATTATTATGTTTATATTTATTATATTTATTATTATTATATATAGGATGCGATCTCTTACTGATGATATTATTAATAGAATGACAGTCAATCAGAAGAAGATTATATATGTTAATAAGGCATTATTACTCTTATATATGGGCAAAGTATATATTATTATTATTATTATTATTATTATTATTATTATTATTATTATTATTATTATTATTATTATTATTATTATTATTATTATTATTATTATTATTATTATTATTATTATTATTATTATTATTATTATTATTATTATTATTATTATTATTATTATTATTATTATATATATAGAAAACTGAGTTTATGACTATGTGTGATATGATATCGAAAGAAGATCCTATTTTAAGTTATATACTGAAAGTATCTGAATGTATAAATAGAAAGAAAGTTGAAGAAGGAATTACATTATTAAAAGATGTTGATAATAATAAAGATATTCAACTTATTCTTATTCAATTATATATTAATCAAGGTATGTACAAAGAGGCTTTAGATCATTTACTTCTTCTTAAGGATATATTATATAAACCTGCTATTCAATGCTTATGTATCTATATATGTAAACATATCAATGACCAAACTATTACTTCCAAAGTCATTCAGGAGTCTCTCGCTTGTGCCCCTACCGCCGAAGCTTCTATTACTATATATGAACTCAATGCCTCCTTCTTATTAGCACAAAAACAATATCAAGAAGCTATGATGGGGTATATATATATATATATATATATATATATATATATAATCTAGTTTATATATTATATATATATATATATATATATATATATAATATATATATATAATCTAGTTTATATATTATATATTATTTATATATATATTTCTTTTTCTTTATAGATATCAACATTTATTAGAGCAAAAGAATTTATCCGAGACTTCCCGCCTTCGTATTCTAGCTTCCCTCGTTTTAGCAGCCAGTCATGTCGATCTGAATATTGCTGAACAATATAGTAAGCAATTACCCAGTGTAGAAAATAACTATGGTGAATCGGATATACTTGGAGATGATTTAGAACAATTAATTAGTCAACGAAACTTTATTAAACCCAGAAAAACTAGTATTGAAGTATATATATATATATATATTAAATTTGTTTTTTAAAAATATATTTTTATTTTCCATATTTTTCTTATAATTTCATTTATATATATATATATATATATACATATATATAGATATCTGAAAAACCAACAGTTGAAGAAGAAGTATATAAATAGATATATATATATCATTTATCTATATTATTCATAATGATTATAATTCTATATATATATATATATATATAATATATATTTATATAGAAGAAGAAGAAAAGTGCTAATCGTATTATGAAAAAGAAACAGAAGAAATTACAGGCATATATAGCAAAACTGAAGGCTAAAGGAGAATATAAGGATGTATCTGAGATGGACTCAGAACGTTGGTTACCCTTAAAGGAACGAACTTATATGCGTAAACGTCGTCGACTTAATAAGAATAATCAGATCACGGGAATTGGTGCTCAAGGTACGGGAAGCATTGCTGAAGACGAGGCCGCCAAATATGATGCTAAAGCACGTGCTGAACAACGTAAACTGAATCCTAAACCGACTGCTGCTCCTCAAGAAACACCTAAAAAACCTACTGCTCCTGTATATATATATATATATATATATATATTATTATTATTATTATATTTATTATTATTATTATTATTATTATTATTATTATTATTATTATTATTATTATTATTATTATTATTATTATTATTATTATTATTATTATTATTATTATTATTATTATTATTATTATTATTATTATTATTATTATTATTATTATTATTATTATTATTAATACTAATACTAATAATATATATAGGTTATTCAAGCTAAGGTTATAAAGGCGAAGAGTAAAATGGGAAAGAAGATTCGTGGTAAGAAGGGAAAGTAATAGTATTCCATACTCTAGATATTAATATTATTTCATTTATCATATACATTTATTATAATCATTTTTATATAAATATATATATGTATATATTTTGCATAATTCAATTTTTTTTTATTTGTGGGTTTTCTATATTCTATATATATTAGTATATTGTGTTGTTTTTATTTATTTTTTAAATTTAATATATTTATTTCATGTATATTTCAATATTCTTTTCTAGTCAAAATAACATAATCTTTTTATATTTGAAAAACACATAAAACTTTGGATAGATTAGTTATGAATTAGGTCTAAAATTGAGAATTGAGTAATTATTCTCATTCCTTAGTACTTCAGATTCACCACAAAGACTGAATTCATATATATTAATATCATGAACACGAAATCAAACAAATTAAAACAACAATTATTAACTTTTCCAAGAAAATAAAAAATTTATTTTGATCACTGAAACATCAACTATACGTTGTAATATATTTAAATTAATATAATCAATAATAAGACAAAAAAAAATTTAAAAAATAGTTTTTTCTTTTTGTCTTCGATATTAAGCTATTAATAATAAAATAGAATATTTGAATATTCATGTATTTCATTGGAGATCACGAACTTATAAATTGTCAGCTAAAAGAAGCAAATGTAATTCAAGCGGTTCTATATAAATACAACAAAGGAAAAAACAAGATAAAGAAACGAAAGGAAATATCTAAAACTATATCTTATGATGGACAAAGTATGATTATAACTAATTAAGACTTGATGCATTCTCTAGAAATTCAAAGAATTTTGTGTATCCAAATAACAGATGATGTACTAACTGGATTATATCCTTTATTATTATCAAATACTAAATATTATTGAATATAAATTACAATTCTGATTTTTTCTTAATAATATAAGCCAATAAATCTTCTAGCTATTCAATTTGAGAATCAGAATATTGTAGTATATGAATTAGATATACTGAGTGATTACTTTGAAGAATTATATGCTATTCCCATTCTTACACCGATTGAAGGTATTATTGATATTGTATATATTTCAAATTATCTAATTAGAAATCAAGTTTATAAACAGTCAAGAAATATGTATACTGGCTTCTAACAAATTAAATTTATGTATTTATGTAAATATAAGAAAGGAGTTAATATTATTTTCTGTATTATTATTTATAGATGATTATTCAGTATCTATGGGATCACCTAGCTATGTATCAACTATTTCAGGTCAAAAGTTACATTTCTTCACAAATAATAATCCTTATTTATATAATCAAGTATCCTTTACAACTATTTCTGAAAACAAAAATAAGTATATTTATATTGTTAATTATATCATGTTTTAAATATATATGTATATATAGTATAGGACTAACTTTTTATTCTTTCGATCAGAATGTGATAACAGAGTATATTATTATTATTATTATTATTATTATTATTATTATTATACTTATTATTATTATTATTATTATTATTATTATTATTATTATTATTATTATTATTATTATTATATTTATTATTATTATTATATATATAGATATCCATCACATAATTCTATATTTTTATCTCCTTCTGATTCTATTACACAAGTATACTTTACTCATCAGTCCTATGTATCTAGTTATTATTATTATTTTTTATTATTATTGTTATTATAATATTTAATATGTTTATTATACTTATTATAATCATTATTAACATTATTATACTTATTATTATAAATATTATTATACTTATTAATATGCTTATGTTTATTATATATATATATAGAAATCACAATTATGTTTATATTCTCCTCAGTGTTCTATTGATTTTTATTATATATCTAAATTTAACAATATATCTACTTTATATTATTACACAAATAATATTACTATTAATATTCTTCAAATAGAAGGAAACTTAATTATTCTGTATATAACATTATTTCATTTTCTATATATAATAATATATATAATAATATATAGAGATTCATATACTATTCGTCATGAAGACTCTATATATATTGTTAAACATATAACAAAAGAGAATATAGTTACAATTTATATTATTCACAATCAAACTATCTTATCCTGTATATATATATATATATGTATTTATAGTTTATTTTTGTTTTCTATTATTAATTATTCTCTATGTATGAATATATATATTATTTATAATATGTTATAATCTTTTATATATAGCTTATTCTTTATACACCAAAGGATCATTTGGTCACTTTATTGATCTATTTACACCTTCTATTCTATTATTCCAAGGTATATTAATAAATAAATAATAAATAAATAAATTTAATAATATAATATACTATTAGAATATTCTTTATAGATATAGCTCCTTATTCTTATCTTCTTCTTTCTCTTTCAGGTGAAGTCCTTATTCAATCAACTATTAATAATGGTATATATATATATGTATACTCTTTGTCATCTAGTTATATTTATATAAACAACATAATAATATTATATATCTAGTTTCTTCATCTTTTATTTCGTCTCATTCAACAAAAAAATTAAAAACAGATTCTTCAACTTCTCTTTCTTCTTCTTCTACTAATTCAACTACTATTAATGCAACTACTACTACTACAAATAATAATAATATGATTACTACTAATAATAATAACATTTCTACTCTAAATCAATCTATCTCTATGCAACCTTCATTAGAAAATACATTATCAACAGTATCTATTCTTCATTCATTATTATCTGGCTTAAAACAAACATCACAATCTCTTTATATATCTACAAATAAACAAAAAGTTATTTGTAATTCACTAGTAGATCAATATCAATATCTTCTTAATGAATTCTATTCGAAACAGTACACATGCCTATCAGAATCATTTTTTAACAAACATTATTCTACTGAAAATCAAAATATACATATATTTAAAGAATACAAACAAAATGAAGAATTAAAACCATTTATATTCAGAGGACAGTATATATCTAAAGAAAAGAGAATAGATAATACGTTGAGATTAAATACATCTGATAATAATAAACACAATACTATTATAGAGAGTAATAAACTTAATATATCATCATTAAGAATGAAAATTCAATGGACTACTACAGATACACACAAACTATTATTTATTACTTTATTTAATATCAATCAATTTATTACCAAGTATATATATATATAAACTTTTTTATTCTTGTAATTTTCTTATTATATTCTTTATTCTCCATGACTTTCATATATATATTATTATTCTTTATAGTTCTTCCTTATATCATTGCCCATGCAGTATAATAGCATATATTTCATCTCCATTCTCACCTTGTATTGTTACTTCTTCATCTTCTTCTTTATCTCCTTCTTCTCCTCTCTCTTCTACTCTATATATACCTGTATCTACAACAATGTCATCATTTATTTCATCTTCTATACATATATATCTATATATATACTCTATTCATACACCTATATATATATCTACATATATATTCTCTCCAAATGATTATATACCTCCTTCTTCTATTCAATCAACTGGAATATACATAGATGAAAATATAAATAGTAATAATAATGATACTAAAAATATGAATAATAATATAATTGATGATAATAATAATAATATATCTTTATCTATACTCTATCCTTATAAATCTATTATTTCATTTCAATCGTTATATACACCACAACTACGTTCTTTACCATTGAATAATTCTATTACTTCACTATTTAATATATTACCTTCATTCTATTGTTCTTCAATTCATCCTCTTTCTTCTTCTATTTATACATTATCTATAAACAGTATATCACCATTACAACAAATATATATTATTAATAGATGTCTAACATATTATCAATCCTCAATTATTTCGTATTCTCTTGATTCTGAATATAAATCACTATTAAATTTACAAACTATAACTCAATTATTATATTCATTTATTGATTTTATTTCAAATCTTAATAAACAAGTATATAAATATATAATATTTATTTATTTATTTCTATTATATATATATAGTATTCATATTCAAAAAATTCACTTCTTCATATTAATAAAGATATATATAAACGATATATCAATTATATTGGTTCTATATATAATGAATTCTATAAATTAATGGTATCTGTTCATTGTATGTCATGTTTGCAACATTTATTATAAACAATTAAACAAAAATATTATCAATGTATTATATTTGTATTTTACTTTTGTGAGTGTCTTCTGATCTATTCAAATCTCATTTGTTTTGAATATTTATTAATTTATCATTTATCTGTCTACTTATATATTGAATAACATGACCAAATTCAAAAAAATAATAAAAAAATAAAGAATATCAAGTAGCAAGAAGCAACAGAATAATGACAAATGCTGCTAGTATTGATACTTAGGTTTCTATAAATCAAAATAAATAAAATTCTTGAAGAAAGATCCATTTCACTAAAATTCACTTTTTCAAGTTGTATTTAAACAATGACTTATATTTTGAATAAAGTTCAGCTTATTTATTCAATCTATAAAAACCCAAATTATTAAAACTCGTAGTTTTTTCAATTGGATTCGTTATATATATTAGAATTATCGTGATAAACTTTATTGTACCACTAAGATATTACATAAATAGTCTATTTGAGAAAAAATAAGCTATTTCTTCACAACAATGATCATTTGTTGACTTTCTTTTTTTCTTTATCTTATAATGAATGTACAGATTACTGTCTAGTCTTCCAAAATTCATAGTATTTAAATCAATATCATGCTTATTATCATATAATAATCATGAGTAAACACAATTTAAAGAAAATGAATGGTTCTCTGAACATTATCCTTAATAGAATTCGATCTAACAGCAATTTGAATGGTTTACATAGAAGGACAGAGAAACAATGGATTTTGGAAGAAATGTTGTGTTTTTTCTTTATTGTAAGGACTTTCATCTTTTTTGTATTGATTTCTTGGCCGAGTAAGAAACAGAATGAAGGTTTTTGTACGAGATATGACTAGTGACAAAATCCCATGGGGACCTCTTATTGCTTGTTGTTTTGTAACATTCTTAGATTCTTTTTGTCTTCAGTTAGTTACACCAAACTTGCCTTTTATGATTAAGGATTTTTATCCTGATGTATATTCATAATCTTATTCTATTTCTACTTAGTATAGGTTGATGATACGGAACTCGGTTATTATTCAGGTTATTTAACTGCTGCATTCTCTATTGGTCAGATTCCAGGAAATCTTTTCTGGGGTTGGTATTCCGATAAAGTGGGTAGAAGAAATTGTTTTTTGACATGTTTATTTTTTGTGTTTTTCATTACAAATGCATTCGGATTATCTCCAAATTATCCAGTTGCACTTATTTTTAGAACATTATGGGGTTTCTTTAATGGTAATATTGGTGCTGCTAAGACTTATATCAGTGAAATTTGCAATCCTAAAACACAAGCATTAGGCTTTTCTTTATTTACAACTACAATGGGTATTTCTAAGTAAGTGAAATATATATATATATATATATTTTTTTTGTTTTGTTTTTTTAATTACTTTATTAAAATATATATATATATAGTGTTGTAGGTCCTACCCTTGGAGGTATTTTATCGAAGCCTGAAGAGAATATGCCATGGCTTGTAGACTTAATTCCTAATATACATCAAGTATATATATATATAGTTATATAGTTATTGGATTATGAATATTATATATATATATATAGTATCGTTTTTATATTCCGTGTTTTGTAAGTGGTATTTTGATTGTTATTATTTTTATTGAAGTATTAATATTCTTACCTGAAACATTAAGCAAAGAACAACGTACTGAAAATAGTAAAATGAAAAAAGAAACACATGTATATTAAATTTATTATTATTATTGTTATTATTATTATTATTATTATTATTATTATACATATAGAAATCAATTCAAGAAGTTCTAGATAAGAAAGCAAAGAATCCTAATTATAAACCCACAGAACATGAAATTGAATTATCTTTATGGAAGAATGATAATTATTTCTATTTCTTTACTAAAAAGGATGTTATGATTACTTGCGTGTTCTATTTTATGATTTCTTTAATTCAAGCAGCACAGGATTGTATATACCCTATTTGGCTTTTAAATGATAAAGATATCCTTTATTATATATATATATAGATTATTATTATTATTTAGATTATTATCTATATAATTATTATATATATATATAATTATAATAATTATAAATTACTTTCTTAATATATGAACATCACCATGGATTCTCCTTTGATCAAACAGATATCGGTATATATATAATCAATAATATATATATATATATAGGTTATTTATCATCAGGTAATTCGTTATCACAAATCTTATCATCTCGTATATATACATATATATTTTATTATTATTATTATGACTATTTATATATATATAATAATTATTATGACTATATATAGCAATGCTTTTACCCTCCTTAACAATTCTTCTCAACTATACATCTATATATCGATATACGTTTATTCTCTATGGAATACTATTATTCTGTCAACCAATCATTGGATTAATGTCTTATTCGGATCGTTGGTTACAATGGTTGACTGCCAATTTCTTTTATTCATGTTCTATGGGTATTCGAGTATTAACATTTGCATATCTTTTATTATATATATAATATTATATATACATATATATTTGATTTAATTTTAAATATGAAACTATATATATATATATTCTTAATTATATACATCTATTATTACTCTTATTACAAATTCAACCTATTCCAATTTTAGAAGTAAAGTGAATGCTTTTAGTCAGGTGTTAGCAGCTATAGGAAGATCCTTTGTATATATATATATATATATATATAATATTATAATATATATATAGTATTAAATATATAATATTATATATATACTATTAAGTATATATATAGGGTCCTATTGTATGTACAAGTATATTCGCGTGGTCACTTCAGGATACTAATGTATTCCCTTTCGATTATGGATTTGTTTTCTATGTATATAATACAATAATAATAAACATAAAATAAATATATAATAATAATAATAAACATAAATAATAATAATAATAACAATTTAAACATAATAAATAATAATAATAATAATAAAAATAAAATAAATATATAATAATAATAATAAAAATAAAATAAATATATAATAATAATATATAGATATTAGGATTATTAAGTATATTGACGTCTCTCTTAGCCTATAAGTTGAATCGTAATATAAATGCTCCTCCAAATAATATAAAAACAGAAGCTCATGAAATATATATAAGTCAATTTACTGATATTGAATTAAAACAACTAAATGAATCATCTATCGATATTAAAGAAGAGAAAAAAGAGAGTAATATAGTTATTCAACAAAATGGGGAAACAAATAGTGTTCCTCAATCATCCAATGAGATCCATACACCTCACGTGTCAAACGTACATGATGGCCTTGAAGATGATGATGAAATTATTACTCCAAATAATAATATTATTCTTGTAACTCCCAATCAAATGGAGACTAATTCTGAAACAGAAAATAATGCACGTGATGCACGTGATGACGATTCAAATATGAATCGAATGAATTCATTACCCCCCTATCTTGTAACGGCACCAAATACTGTTTCTCAAAATTCAACGGATTAATATCTGAATATATATATATATATATATGTATATATATTATTTATATTATTAAATATTCCATAGAAAATGTGTTTTATCTTTAGATTTTGTTGTGATAACCTATATATATATGTATTATTTATATTATATGTATAGAGTATAAATACTTATTATTATTTCTTTTTATTTTTAGATTCTTATTTTTTTAGAATATCAGAAAGTATTTATGTATTTATTCTACCTCATTTTTTTCAATATTCTTTTTTATGTTTTCCAAAACAATTATTGTTTTATTATATGACTATATATATGTATATAATAATAATTTTATGAAGAATATTCACTTTTGTTACTCTATGTTAATAATGTTGTTATTACTCATTTCTATGAATTATTTTTATCTCTTTTTATATATTTGGATATGAAATATTCATTGTAGTTATATATTGAGTTATGTTATAATAGTAATTCATATTAAAAAACAAAATAATAAAGACAAACAAGTTTTATGTTTAATATATATATATAAACTGTTTTTATTGATGAAAAACTAGAAAAAGAAACAGAAAATGAAATAGTTGAAATAACATTATAATATATGAATAGTATACAAACAGTTATATATGATTAATATAAAAATTATGGATATATGAATTATATAATAATTGGAAAAGAAAAAAAAAATGGAAGAATAGAAGAAAATGGAAAAGTTAAAAAAAATTAAATATATAGTTATAAATATATATAACTATCGTTCCATGTCATTATTTACACTTTGTTTTATTGTTTGAGAATTAACTGATTTTTTAATAATTGGACCATATCTATATATATATAGAAGTAATGTATATATAATAGATATAATATATATAATAGATATAATATATATATATAATAGATATAATATATATATATAATAGATATAATATATATATATAATAGATATAATATATATATATATTATATCTATTATATATATATATTATATCTATTATATATATATAATAGATATAATATATATATAGAATAGATATATATAATAGATATATATAATAGATATATATAATAGATATAATATATATATATAATAGATATAATATATATATATAATAGATATAATATATATATATATATATATATATATATATACGCTCCTGCCATGTCACCTTGCTCTTTATCTGCGAATAAATGAGAAATGAAAATATCATCTGTTTTATTAGTATCATAATATATATATTCAATATGTTTCTCTCTATAATCACGATTATTTTATGTATAATGGGATAATAATAATATACAATATATAATATATAATATATAATATATGATATATAATAACAATGAATGAATAAGAAATGAGGAATAAAAGAATAATACTATATATATACTCTGATAATGTAGAGATAACGTGTTTTAATTTAGTTTCCCATACTTCAACATATCCTTTTTGTTCATATTTATAATGATTAAAACGAGCACGAAATGTAGATACAACAATTGAATAAAATATATTTAAAAATACATATATACATATTATATAAAAAGATATATAATATAAACGTATATATTTAGATTGATAACTAGCAACTCCACCCTATGAGTATAATAATAATAGTAAGTATAATGATAATAATAATATATATGTATATATATATATATATATATTATACTTCTACAAAAACAGACCAATTATTTCCCACGGAAATCGTGAATACCGTTAATAATGCTTGAAATATTGTTTCGAAATTAAGTGTATAGTAACTCATTTTTCTATATAATAATAATGTTAATAATAATAATTTGGCTAATAATAATAATAATAATAATAATATATATATATATATATATATATATATATATATATATATATATATACCCATATGACGATGTTGCCACGAATGAATTATCAACAGTTAACTATATAATAATAAATATAAATATATATAAATATATAAATATATATACTTTTCCTTGAAATATATACATTCCAAAAATTGCAAATATATAATATATTATGAAAATAATTATTGAATACGTTAGTAGCAAAGGTAAAATGTCAAAGAAAGATCTATATATATAATAGTATACTAAATGATATATATATATATATATATATATACTTAATAGTAGTTTTAAGAGATAATAATAAACAGAAGGAATTAAGTAAAGACATAAAATGTAAGGCTAATATCCATATAGATGGAAGGTTCTCTTTGTATATAAGAACATATATACCTATATAATAATAATAATAAGTATAAGTATAATAATATATATAATAATATGTATAATGATAGTAATAAAAGAATAGTAAGTATAATAATAAATAGAATAATAATAATAATAATATATATATATACCATCAATAGTATAAATGAAAAGTGGTATAAAAGACATTAAAAAGTTGCTAATAAGATATATATTTCTTATTATATTACGTTTATAGTAGAAATGAAGCAATGATAATAGATCATGGAATGTTAAATAAACATGTAAAACATAACCTATATATTAGTTATATAAAATATATATGTAAATATAAATATAAATGCAGATAATAAAAATAATAAAAATAATAAAAATAATAAAAATAATAAAAATAATAAAAATAATAAAAATAATAAAAATAAAAGAAAAATAAGATATAAAAAATAAATAATATACAATAAAAATACTATAAATATAAATAAAATATAGAATAACTATATAAATATACCAATAATAGTAACAAATAAATCTTCTTCTGTAAATGCCCAAAGGTGATGAATAAAAAACAGTCGCATAAGATTTAATACAAGAACAGTATTATATATATAATTAGATATAGAAGAAGAAATATAATGATATAATGATTGTTTAATAGTTGTAGTAAATCTCTTTACATGATATATACAATAATCCCATATATATATGATAATAGATGTCCAATGAGAATCTTTAAGAGAATGTAATGAATACTGAGGTGATTTCGGAGTAAGAGGAGAGAGAGACGTAGTAGTAGATGTTTGTAGGGGTGATGGATATATATATAAAGAGAGAAGTTCAGGGAGATATTGAAAGGAAGAAAAAGGAATAGTATATGATTCTATATAATGAATATATAGATAGTTTATTATTATATATATAGGATATATAATATATAGTATATATATCTAGAATAGATAGAGAATAAATCTGATAGAGAATAATATGAAATAAATAGAGAATAAAGATTCATAATAATATATACCATTTTGAATAGTATTAAGAATAATATCCTGTTTGGTATCATCAAAATCAGGTCTAATTTTCTCAATAAATAATAACACAGAAGATTGATCGAGATATTTTGTGTTATTTATATTCAAACATTGATAACATCTCTTCATTGCATTCTATAATATATATATATATATATTCACTAATAAATATAATATAATATAAATATAAATATAAATATAATATAATATAATAATAAATATAATAAAATATAATATAATAATAAATATAAATATAAATATAAATATAAATATAAATATAAATATAAATATAAATATAAATATAAATAATACTATATACCATTCTATTTTTTCTTCTCCAAGCAAGAGTATATATATTACGTGTTGTATATATAGAATATATAAAACTTAATATAAGATTAACAATAAAAAACATTCCTATTAATATATAAGGAAGAAATAAAAAGAAGAAATAACCACGGTTATTTCTATAATAAGGAAGCATAATTTCAGGGAAATTTGCACTTGTAAGAATAACATAGGATTGAAAGAGCGCGTCATCATACCGCCAAAAATAATCATTACAAATCGGATCAAAAGGTGTTATTTGATATATATTAATACATATATCTTTATTGATTAGAGGAGAAGCAATAGATGTTTCCATATTTCCAGTATGTCCTAATATCATATAGGCTATTATACTGAATATAAAGATATATAATGAGAAGAAGAGTAACAGAGGAACAATTGAAGATAAAGAACGAACAGTACTAGAGAAAATATTATATATAATATATATAAATATATATAATATATATAATATTTTAAGTCATTCAAAATTTGTATATAAACATATAATATAATAATATATATATATATACTTGAGGAATATATCTCTATAGTTTTTTGAAGAGAAAAGAATAAAAAGAGGTCGTGTAATAGAAGATATCCGTATAAATGAATAAGAATAAATAATATAATACACCAGCCAATCGGATAAACCAAATACAATAATCGTTATATATATATAATCCTATATTATATATATATATAGAAAATATAAAAAAATATGAATATATGGATATATATATAAAAGAAACAATCTATATAAAGTAAGTAAAGAGAATAAGAATAAATTAAATATATACATAAATGGATTTCTTTGTATTTGGAATTCGTATTTTTTGACGACATATATAATCATATATAAAAAGAAGATAATTAATCAATTCTAATGCACAACATATCTATATATACACATATAACTTTATAATTAATATATATAATACATAATATATTGGATTTGAAGGAACAAATGAAATGAGTGAGTTCTGTTCAAACATAATTAATGATATCATGACAATAATATTTAAAGCAAAGACAATTCGATACAAAATCGAGTTGTAAACTTGATAAACACGAAGACCTTCCTTGTCAAAACGGTGAATGATAGAATGTTTATTAATACAATCATTATAAAGAACTGTTGCAATATTTAATCTATTTAACGAATAATCTAGAATAAATTAGAAACATACTTCTCATCACTCGTTTCACATTTTTCAAATACATCATCAAAATGAGTATTAAAATCGTTAAAAATATCTATAAATGTATTATAATGATCATTTCATATATAAATAGCGGAATACCTCCAACATCTATCTCATCAACATCATCTAATTCTTGAGATACTAGACCCCCTGGAGAACCAGCAATATTTTTATATGAGTTACTATAGCTGTCTAAAGAATATTTAGACGAACTAAATAGACCTAAGAAACTCATAGTCGTTCAGAATCTAAAAAAAAAAGTGTTTTTTAAAAACTGTTTATCCCCTCTTTTCCAGGATCTATGATGCAATGTGACTACTCATGTTAAAAAATGATATAGACAGTGATGAGTATACTGTTCAGTAGGTCTATTCTAGTTATAAAGATAGTTGAAAACAAATTCCAATTATTTGTGATGTATAACAAATTTATTTATTCATTTTATAATTTAAAAATGTACTCTGACATTTAGACAATAAGTTGCTTTTGTTGATTTTTAATAAAACTAAGAAATCTTCTGAATGTTGTTGTCATAATTCTTTAATTTTATTGTAAAATATATATATAGATACTAGTCTTATGAATTAAATCATTAAACTATCTCTAAGAAAAAATATCAAATAGAAAAATCCATTTTAGTTGTTTTCCTTCATATTTGATCTCCTTAAAAGAAATAATGAATATATTTATTAAAAAAATTACAAAATGAAGATAGTTATGTGTATAAATCAATATAATATATCTTATTATTTATATAATTTCGTTAGTTTTTTCAAATATATAGATATAATTAGATTTATAAAAGAGTTTTGAAATGATCTTAATATTCTGAAAATGACTTAAAATCCATTCTATTTCTCCATCTAAATATAAATATATATATCGATCTTCTTCAATTACTGTTCCATCCTATATATAATAGAATTAAAAATGTAGAATGATTTATATATATATTTTATAAATGTATAATGTTATATATATATAAATATATATACATCTTGAACTCCTGTCCAAGAAATACAATTATCCTATATATATACATAATAATAATAATATAATAATTAAAATATATAAATTATATTAATTACTTGATATAGACTTCTTCTTTCATATTTATTTATTTCTTTTTGATCAAGTTGTTTTCCCATGATTATTTCATCATTTTCGTAGGTGTCAATATGAGATTTTAATGAGTATATAGACATAGAAGAAGGATTATATATAGAATTATCTATATTTTCAAGTGACCAAACAGATAATATTGCTTTTCCACCTATATAATAATAATAATAATAATAATAATAATAATAATAATAATAATAATAATAATAATAATAATAATAATAATAATAATAATAATAATAATAATAATAATAATAATAAGCATATAATAATAATATATCAAATAATAATAATAATAATAATAATAATAATAATAATAATAATAATAATAATAATAATAATAATAATAATAATAATAATAATAATAATAATAATAATAATAATAATAATAATAATAATAATAATAATAATAATAATAATAATAATAATAATAATAATAATAATAACATAATAGTATTAAATACCAATAGCTAACATATCAACCATGTTTTTTAAGGATATATATCTATTTTGAGGTGTATATATATGTATTAGTACACTTGTACATAAAATATAATCATATATATTGGATCTATATTATTAATAAATAGATTATATAAGATATATGACATTATATAAATAAATAAATATATATATATACCTTAGTTTATTTCTTAGGCAATCAAAGACGATAACATCAGATATTCCTTGTTCAATTTGATTTGTATTCTTTATTCCTCTTTTATATATAGATATCATTTGTTTAGAAAGATCAATTCCATGTATATGTATATGTTTATGAACACAGTAATCCATATATTTACCTTCACCACAACCATAATCTAATATTAAACTATCTATATAGTATATATAGTATACAATATAGTATACACGATATATATTCATAATTATTATTAATATATATATATATATATATATTTATTTATTTATTTATTTACCTTTAGAAATAGTATCAATAAAATCAGTAACTGGTTTCCAATATTTTAGAAAAGATGTTGAATAATAAACATATAAAGAATCATAAAACTATATATATATATATATATATATATATATATATATATATATATATATATATATTATTAATCATTATGAGCAATAAACTAAATCGATATTATATATATATATAATTATACTTCTAAAACATGTTTCTTCTCGATTTCAGTTATAGAACTGAATTGATCTGAAATGAGAAATTGGTCTTCACAACGATTTTTATATATACATCTACACGGATGTGTTGATAACTATTTATAGATAATTATATGTAATACATAATGATATTATATGTATATATATTACTTTAAGAAAGAAAATAAGATACGATTGATTCTTTATACATTGAGGATTGGTTATATATTTATAAAAATATGTATATCTTAATTGATCTATACATATAATTGAAATAAAAAGATATAAATATATAGAATATATAATATATATATATATATATATATATATATACCTTTTATATGTACAATTCGATTTTGAATAGAATATTTCATAATACTGTCTTCATTATATATATGTATATATCCTTTTCGTTCTTTATTATATATATGTATAAACATAGAAGATTCATCAAATAAATCATGACGTATAAACAATGAATGATCGATATCTATATATATGTATATTTATAATAATGAGTATAGTAAGTATTATGTTTTAAATAAATAGAATAAAATAAATAAATAAAATTAAAAGAATGATAGTATAAATAAAATAAATAAAATAAATAAAATAAATAAAATAAATAAAATAAATAAAATAAATAAAATAAATAAAATAAATAAAATAAATAAAATAAATAAAATAAATAAAATAAATAAAATAAATAAAATAAATAAAATAAATAAAATAAATAAAATAAATAAAATAAATAAAATAAATAAAATAAATAAAATAAATAAAATAATAGTGTAAATAAGATTAAAAGAGCAGCTAGAATACTTGTAGAGTACACATATAAAGCGTTATAATCCTCTTCAAATGAAATTGAATCTTTGAATATATTCATAACTTGATCAAACTCTATATATATATAAATCATATATAATAATAATATACTTTCACATCTATCTATAATTATATTGCCATACGAATGACTTAATTCTTTATTCTTATTAATAATCAATACCTATATATATATATATATATATATATATATATAATATAACTTTATATATACATCAGAATCTTTCAAAAAATGTTTTGAATTATAATATTTGTTGAATTGCATATATATATCATGTATTTTCTCTGTTTTGATTTCTTTTACATCAATACCTATATATTCATATTCTAATAATTCATTGATTCACATACACTCAGGGCAAACTATTTGACATCGATCAATAGACTCACATAAAAAAGGAATTTCAGTTTCAACTACTTTCTTTTCAGCCCACACTGCATTAATTTGATATTTATCCAGTAATCTTATTGTTCCTTCATTTGATGCAGAATATGCTTTCGTAGCCTCTTCAATTGAAGAAAAAATAATAAAAAATTTATTTTTTCTATATTAATTACATATGACATCTTAATATACTTACCCCTCAATGACAATCTCTTTGGGGTTGAAAGATATATATAAATTCATCAAATAATCAGATGAAATAATAGTTTTTTTTCCTAATTTCATCCAACTTAATTTAAGAATTTGTGTAGGATGCTGTACCTGACATCCTTGATATTGACATTCCTCCATATTATCAATAATACTTGTAATAATTACTTTTATCCACGTTCATTAGAATCGCGACTATTTTTCAATCTAAAAGGGAATCACAAACAATATTTATGTTTCTCTTTATTAAGTTATTTTTTCTATTTTTATCTTAATTAATTTGATTTACATTAATATTGATGCTCTCCATATTGGGATACTGCCGGAAAGATCTATCTAAATCATTAATAAGATATTTCTCTGTGAATTCAGTTCCAGTTATATATGATAGTATCTCAAATAGTATGAGACAATTGGATATGAACAAGAATGATCTTACATGGTATTCATGTGGCCCTACTGTTTATGATGATTCACATATTGGACATGCACGTAATTATGTCAGTATTGATATAGCTCAAAGGATATTTAAATATTGGTATGGAAAGACATTATTTACATCGATGGGTATCACTGACATTGATGATAAAATAATCAAACGATCAAAAGAAAAAAACATTCCTTGGAAACAATTGACTGAGCAATACGAAAATTCATTTTTTGAAGATATGAATCAATTAAATGTTTGTAAACCAAATGCCATATTGAAGGTGTCTGACCATATTCAAGATATTATTGAGTTTATTAAGGTATTTCATTTTTATTATTATATGTTCGTTGTAAATATATATATAAATATTTATATTTATAGATATTAGTTGATAAAAATATGGCATATATACGTCCTTCTGGTGTTTATTTTGATACAAATAATAATTTAATTCAATATGGGAAAATGAGACCAAGTCATTTTGATAGTATAGATACAGAAACAGGAAATGAAATAGTATTTCAGAGAATAGATAAGAATAATGATAAAAAGAATCAATTTGATTTTGCATTATGGAAAAACACAAATGAAGAAGTAGATTATTATATTATATTTATATTATATTTATATTATTATTATATTTATATTATTATTATATAATATTATATTATTCTTTTTATTACTATTAATATGTGTGTATAATAATTATTTTTTATATTCATAAAAAGGGTTTTATGTGGGAATCCCCGTGGGGGAAAGGCCGTCCTGGTTGGCATATAGAATGTAGTGCAATGACAAATTATTTATATGGTGATAATCTTGATGTATATTTATATATATATTTATTTTTATCTCTATTGATAGTTTTATTTTTTTATTTATAATGCTTATTGATTATATTTATTGATTATATTGATTATATTGATTATATTTGTAATGTTTATTTTATTTATAATGTTTATTATATTTTTATACCATTATATATATATATATATATATATAGATACACGCAGGAGGTATTGATTTAAAGTTCCCTCACCATTGTAATGAAATCGCTCTAACAGAAGCCTATTGTACGGATAACGTACGAACTAAATGTGATTGGCCACATTATATGATTCATACTGGACATATGTAAATATATATATATATATATATATATATATATATATATATATATGAGTATAAAATTATTATTTTTATAACATTTTATTATATATAGTTATATTGAAGGTAGAAAAATGTCAAAATCATTAAAGAATTTTATTACAAGTAAATTAATATTAATTTCTATAAATAAATATAATTAATTATTGTATATATATATATAGTTAAAGATATGTTAAAAGAATATGATGGAAATATATTTCGTTTCTATTGTTTATCATTCTCTATACAAAATAAAATCAATTTCTCATTTCAAAACTTAGATATTTATAAACAAAAATATATTCATATGAGTGATGTATATATATATATATATGAATTCATTATCCATTGTTTATAGTCTTTAAATGTCATACATACAATAATAACTAAATGCATAAATAGTGATAATAATAATAATAATATAATTTCTTCATGGACAAAAGATGATTATAAACTCAGAGAATTATATATAAATACAAGAGTATTATATATATATATTTATTTATTATTTATCTTTTATTATATTATATATATATACTTATCTATAAAAGTATTCTGTATATAGACATCTATAACTTCTTCTTTATATAATAATATGGATACTCCTGTTGCTCTTTCTTCATTTCTATCTCTTATAGAGGATGTACGTATATATATAGAACAACGAAATAGAAGAACAATTAATATACAATTGATTCAAGATATATATATATACTTTAATGAAACACTAGATCATTTAGGATTTATAAGTCAACAAGTATATATATATATAATATTATATAAATATGAATCTAGCATTTATTATATTCAATATATTTATATACTAAATAATTATTAAACATTAAATATATATATATAAAGACAAATAATATATCTTCCTCTTCTTCTTCTTTGTATTCTATATCTATGGATGAATTAGCTTCTTTCCGTAAAACTATTCGAGAAATAGCTTTAAATAATATTAATATAAATGATAATAATATAGTTGCTAAGAATATTCTTAAAGAATGTGATAGAATAAGAGATCAAGTATATATATATATATAGTATTTATCATATTATTATGGATTCTATAATTCAATATATATTCTATGTCTCTCTAATATATATATATAGTATCGAAAAGAAAAGAATGTTATATTAATTGATGGCAAAGAAGATTTATTTTGGAAGCCAATTACATATATTGATGAAAAGGAAGAAGATTCTAAACAGAAAGATCCCGCTAAAACTATAGATATGAAACAGAAAATGAAACAAAGAGTTGTATATATTTATTTTTTAATAATAATAGAAAATTAAAAATAAATAAACATGTTTATTATATATATAGAAAGAATTAGAAGAAAAGAGTAAGATAGATCCAGAAATGATGTTTATACAAACAAATTTATATTCTGAATATGATTCTAATGGTATTCCAACAAAATATAAAAATGGAGAAGAAGTAAAAAAATCACAAAGGAAGAAACTAATAAAAGAAAAAGAAAAACAAATTAAATCACATCAACATTATCTTGAAAAACATAAAATATTATAATTCATTTGTTTATTATTAATTTTTAAATTATTTTGTTTTCGTATATTATAAATTATTTTATTAGTTGTTTGCTTATAATAAAAAAATAATATGTTTTTATTTACAACAATATATCAAGAAATACATTTTTAAAACTAATTTACTTCAAAATAAGTTTAATATAAGTAATAAAAGCATACGAAACTAAGTATAATGTAATTATGAAATAATAAAAGAAAGAGTAATATTAAAAAGTAGAAAAAGAAAATCCAAAAATTAAAAACAAATAGACAGAAAACCAAAAGAAAAATGAGCATATATATATATATATAATAAAAGAATAGAACAAAATAATTTTATGAGCCAAATAAATAGTTTAAATATCTGCATATTAAATTATAAATATCTTCAAATATTTTTTCAGGTACAAAAATGGATTTATATATTTTAAAAACTTTAAATAAATGTACAATAAAGATTAATGATGCAATCATTAAGAAGAATGTAATATAAGTAATAACAACAGGATAACTAATACGAACAGGTTTTGTTTGAAGTAATATATTATCTTTAGTATCTTCTACACTATATACTTCTATTTCTTCAAGTAATAAGAAATAATGATTTGATTTTTTATATTCATCAAAATAACTTGTCGAAATAGTATCTAATGTTGATTTTGATAAATTATTTGTTTTTATATAATTATCATTATTATTATCATTATTATTATCTTTTTTATTAATAAATGTAGTAACTCTTCGTTTATATATAGAGAAAGAAGAAGTTAATTTTCCTTTTAATGTATTTAAACTATCATCTTCATCTTCTAAAGAGATTGAATGAGGAATCATATGATTTGTACATGTGATTTCATAACCACAAGAAGCATCAAAGAATCCTTGTATATAATTCCCACGGGGATATATATTTTCTAATGGTTTATTGGGAATAGTTAGTGGTATTAATGGAGAAGAAGAAGAAGATGAAGATGATTGAATAGTATTATTTATATTAGTATTTATTGGAGGTATACAAGGTTGAATAATAGTAGAAGATATAGAAGTAGTAGATGATGATAATGGTATAGATAAATTATTATTATTATAACCAGTATTATTCTTATTATTATTAAATAGAGGAATACTATGTTGTTTCATTACATCGCCTATATTAGTATTATATACAGAAGAGGATGATGAAGATAGAATAGGAGGAGAATTAGAATTTTGATTTATTGAATTTGATATAAGTAGAGTAGAAGAAGGAATAGAAAGAGAATCATTAGGAACAGAAGGAATAGGTGAATTAGAATGAGATATATTAGGTAAAATAGTGAATTCATTTTGAGAGGTTGAGAGAGAAGATGATGATAATAAAGAATTTATATTATCCTTTTCTGTTACTGAAGAAGAAATAATAGTATCATTTGATTTGTTATTTGTATCTATTTGAGTATTTACTTGTGAATTATGTATATCAATATCAGAATATAATTCTTGATTATTTAATTCATTATAATTATTCTGATTCTTTATATGATTAGTATATTTTAAAGTATCGATATCAGTAATATTTTGATTCATATCAATTATATCATTTATAATAACAGAGGAATGTTTACTATGTTTAATAGTAAACTCTATATTCTCATTAGAATCATGTATAGAATCATTTGAAGAAGATGGATTGAACAACTTATTACTATCAGTATTAGTATTAACAAATATTTGTGGTTGGAGAGACGACGATGGAACTGTAGTAGTTGAAGAAGAAGATATATTATTAGTAGGAGGAGGAGAAATAGAAGAGATTAAATGATTAGAAGAAGATATATTATTAGTAGGAGAAGATATAGAATGATTAGAAGAAGATATAGAATGATTAGAAGAAGATATAAAATGATTAGAAGAAGATATGGAATGATTAGAAGATTGAGAAGGAGACAGAGGTGGTAAATGAGATAAACATGAAATAGATAAATCATTTGAATATACAGGAGAAAGAGGAGATTGAGGTAATTCTGATAATGATGTTGTAGATATTGTATTTGATATTAAATTATTGTTTATATTATTATATTCTTTAGTATTTTCTTGTGAAAGTTTATTTGAATGGAATGAAGGTATAATATTTTTATGATTAGCTGAGATATTCATATTATTATCTTTTGTATTTGTGTTTTTATTATCCTTAATTTCATTACTCAATTTAGATTGTTTAATAATATTCTTATTATTCTTATCATATTTATCATTTTTATTTTGTTCATCTTCTGGTTTATAAGGAATAATATCAAAAATAATATGATTATTATCTGTTCCAAATAAAGGTCCTTTATTCTTATTATATAATGTGGATATAGAGAATAGATTTGATTTATATCTACAAGGAGAAGGAATAGAAGGATGCTGTAATATATAGAAATAAGCATCTGTATCAGGATAACCATAAGTACCATCTATATATTATTATTATTATTATTATTATTATTATTATTATTATTATTATTATTATTATTATTATAATTATGATTATAATTATGATTATAATTATAAATAAACGATAAATGAAACAATATTTATTTAGAATTATATATTTTTAAATATATATATAAATGAGTATAGTATACTATAAAATATTATTATGAATAATAATATGATAATAATAATATATCTATATATACTTTGAAAGAATGATAAATATTCAACCCATGAATCACATCTGCTTCCTCCAAATATATAACTATTTCCTAATTTATCTTTACATTTCACAAGAATAACTTTTCGTTGAATAGAACCACAAATATCCTGATAAGAAGTTGTATTAAATTTTAATCCAGATCGTCTATAGAAAGATAGTAAATTTATATATATTTATATATATAATAATTATTTATATAGAATAATTATTTATATATATTTTATTTATTTAAAAAATATATATTATACAAATAATAAAACTATAATAAATAAATAATAATAATAAATAACAAAAACATATATACTTATAGAGAAGCCTAGGTTGTGAGTGTATTCCAATAATATCAGTAAATTGATCTTTTAATAATGGTGTTACTAATATATCAGACCCCTCATAAGGTTCATATATATCTTTATATGATGTTAATATACTTAATGGAGAATGTATATACATCTTTGAATAACGTTTATTATAATGATATCCAGCTAAAGCATTAAATTTAAATCCTTGTTTATAAGTACTAAAAGAAGAACCAGTATCATTTTTTGAATTATTAAATGTATTTGAAAATGGTGAATATTGTGATAATTGATGAAATGAATTAATTGTCCTCATTCCTGGATGAATAGAAGTAGGTATAGATAAAGGAAGACCTGAAAAAGTAGAAGTAACATTATTTTTATTTTGATTATAATAATTATTATTTTTATAATTTATAGAATTAGAAACACTAAAAGAAAGATCACTTGATGTTGAGAGTGTAGATATATCTTTTGATATAGATAATTCTGTTTGTTTAAATATAGAATGATGAGGAATATAATTAGTAGTACTAGTAGTAGTAGATGAAGAAGAAGAAGTTGAAGGAGTTATAATATTGGTTGTATATTCTTGTTCTAATTCATCTATCTATATATATAGTTATATAAAAAATTATATTAAGTTTATTCTAATTATATATATATACTTGTCTAAAACACTCTTTTATATTTTGAATTCGTTCATAAATAATTGGAAACTAAAAAAAAGTTTATAATAATATTATAATAAATTAATTAATAAAAATATTATATATATAAACATATATATACTTCTAATAATTGTTCAGCATTATATTGTAATACATAATCAGAATTTAATAATAATCGTATTAAAACCATAATATCAGGGTCTGTTAAAGTAGGTCTGAGAAATGTATACATTTCACCTGTATATATAGTTTGTAACATCTATATATTATGAATAGAATAAATAGAATAAATAGAATAAATAGAATAAATAGAATAAATAGAATAAATAGAATAAATAGAATAAATAGACATATATATAATAAATATAATAAATATAATAAAAAAATATATATATAATAAATAGAATAAATAAACATATATATATATATATATATATATATATACAGAAGGAGTATCATCTGAAGTGAATGGATTACTACCATTTAATAACGTTAATAAAGTAATACCTAATGACCATATATCTGACTTTATATATATATTAATAGTTATTATTATTAATTAATATATATTATAAATAAATTAAATACTTTAATATATAATAATAACAACTATTATAATAAAACTAATAATTATTATAAACATCATAATAATAAAAATAATAATAATAAATAAATAAATGTAATAATAATAATAAATATAATCTATATAAACCTTTTCATCATTCATTCTACTTCCACTTAATACATAAGGTGATTTATATTTCTTTTGAGAATCTATTTGTTGAAAAGGATTCGATTCTATCCATTCCTTCTTTAAACATGAATCTAAATCACCTATATATATATATAAGAAAAATATAAAATTATAAATTATATACCAATTTTTATTGTTCCTTTATATGTAATAAAAATATTACTTGGACATATATCCTATATATAAATATAAATATAAATATCCTATATATATAATAAACAATTATTATAATAAAAAAAAAACTTATAATTAAAAAAATATATATATTATATAAAAAATATATATATTATAATAAAAATTATATATACATTATGAATAATTCCTGCTTTATGAAGATCATATAATCCCCATAAAACACAAGTTGCAATTTCAATTATAATTTCTCTTGTAATTTTTTTATTATCTTCTTTCTTTAATAGAAATTGATCTCTTAAAGATCTTCCATTACAATATTCAAGAACAACCTATATATATATATATATATATATATATATATATATATATTAAAAATAATGAATATCATTTTTAATATTTATAATGAAAAAAACATATAATATTATAATAATTAATAAATAAATACATAATCAACACCTTTATAAGTAATTTGATCATAATATTGAATGACAAATGGACTATGAAAGTCTTTAAAGATTGTTAATTTTCTTTTCATAGCTTCATTCTGTTCTTCACGCTTTTTCGTATATGTCTTAAATACGTAAGTCTCACCAGTTTGACGGTCACGACCCAAATAGACTGATCCTTGTCCACTAATGTACTTGTAATCAAATAGTAGTAGCTATATATATATATACCCTTCAGCAAATGGTTCAGGATCAATTTGATATCTACTTTCAGAATTCATTCATAGATAGAATAAAATTGTTAATTTTTTTTCTTATTTTGTAAATAGAATTTCTTTTATTGTTCTTATTTTTATAAAATATTAATTATAAATTTTATTTAACTTTTTCATCATGAATAAAACATTAAATGAAAACTAATTACGTTTTAAAAATATAGAGATAAATTTATTCGAAAATGTGGTGTTAAAAAACACCTGTTATTTTATTTTTTAATTTTTATAATAATGCAATAGAATACTATTTAGAATATAATAATATTATTATTTGAATAGATATATTATATATTGTTAGAAATCAATAATGATATTGTCTTTAATAAGCTTGAGAAGGATCCATTTCATCATCCTTTTCATCTTCACCCTTCTTATCGGGAAGAAGAGAAGGATTAATATTAGGAAGAACACCACCAGAAGCAATGGTGACTTTACCAAGAAGTTGGTTTAATTCTTCATCATTACGAACAGCAAGTTGAATATGACGAGGAACAATACGGTTCTTCTTGTTATCCTTAGCAGCGTTACCAGCTAATTCGAGAATTTCAGCAGTTAAATATTCAAGAACAGCAGCAAGATAGACGGGAGCACCAGCACCAACACGATCAGCTACCTTAGCATCACGAATATAACGAGCAATACGACCAACAGGGAAGGATAAACCAGCACGAGTAGATCTACTTATAGTTTTTTCTCTATTACCACGACCACCTTTACCTTTACCAGCCATTTTAAGTTTTAAAAAAAGTATATAACAAATAAAATTTATAAATTAGTTGTTATTTAAAATAAACATAGGAATTTCTAGTTGATATTCTCTTCACATTTATGGATCATTTCTAAATAAGTTTTAGAGAAATAGAAAAGAATTATCCAATGAAATGAATAATAAACTTAGAAATTGACTTTTGTTTTAAAGAAGTGGATTTTGTTTTGATTGGTTGAACGAGAATTATCCATTGAATTGGTTTATTTCAGATTTAAACCAATAGAATAAAGAATACAAAAACGACTTTCATGATATCGATGAAGCGCCATATTTGAGAAAATTGCCACCAAAACACAGTCTAGAAGGGAAAACAGGCTTTCTTTTTGTTTTTATCATTTTATCTTTTTTTTGAATAAAAACAAAGTATGTATTAATTTAAATTCTATTTGCATATGTTCATGATGGATAGCTATATAATAATTTAGACTATAAAATTTCATCTATAACTAAATATCTCTATATCATCTAGACTTCATGGCTAAAACTCCAAGTAAGAGTGCCAAGGGTACTAAAAAGAAGGGTGACGTTCCCCATCGTAAGAGAAGAAGAGCCGAAACTTACTCTTCTTACATCTATCGTGTTTTAAAACAAATTCATCGTGAAGTTGGTATTAGTAAACGTGCTATGTCTATTATGAATTCTTTTGTAACTGATACTTTTGAAAGATTAGCTGATGAAGCTATTAATCTTGCTCGTTATAACAACAAAGCTACTTTAACTGGTAATGAAATTCAAACTGCTGTTCATCTTTTATTACCTGGTGAACTTTCTAAGCATGCTATGTCTGAAGGTTCTAAGGCTGTTTCTAAGTATTCTGTTCCTGGTAAAGCTCAGTAAATATAGTAGTCTTCATAATAAATAAATAATATAATATTGGTTAAAACTTCTTTAAAAAAAATTGTCTTTTTTTTTTTAAATTTTAATTTACTATTATCTTCGCTTAAAGCATTATATATGTATCTTAAACAATTTATTTTGTAACATTTAGTTCTTTTTTAACAAACAAATCATTTTGGTTGTCTTTTTTTTTTATTTAATTATATATATAATACATATTCATACACTATGGACATTTTTTCAGGTTTCTGTCAAAAGGTCCAACGACTTTTTTGTTTTGGTTTCCCCAGTGGTGAGCAGTGAAAATTTTTAAATATGTAGCTGACAAAAGGTTATTTGATTTTTCTGTTTGGTTTCCCCAGTGGTGGAGCAGTGAAAAAATTTTAAAGGGTAGCTGACAAAAGGTCCAACGACTTTTTTGCTTTGGTTTCCCCAGTGGTGAGCAGTGAAATTTTTTGTCAGAGTTTCAGTGATTTTATAAAATCGAAAAGCAGTGCAAAAGTATGACGCACCTTAAAACAATAATTGGCGAATAAAAATGGTTTTAAATATTCTCTATTTTTTCATTTATTGGCTTTTTTTATTCTTTTTGTGGTGTAATAATAAACGATATAACAAAACAAACAAATTAAATATTATCAAATAATCATAAAAACAAATAATAGAAAACAATAATAATAAATATATAAAAAAAAGATAATAAAACATATAATAAATAATATAATAAAATATATATAATATTTAATTTATAATATTTCAACCAGGACAGTTTCAGTCTTTAATTTGCATTTAAGCCTAACCAACCTATATAAAGAGATGATATTAGTTAAGTATTACTAATAATAATATATATATAACATTTTAAAATAATAATAAAATAAAAAATATATACCTTTTCTTAAGTCATTACAAGAACAGGCAAGGAATCAAAGACAAAGAACCATCCTATAAAAGATATATGATAAATAGTATAATGAATAAAAAGAATATAATTAAATATATATATATACTTTTTATAAACCATTCTCCAATTGGCCAACAACGACAGCAACAGAACTTATGGAAACCTATATAAAGATAGAGTGAGTTGTAGAATATAATAATATATGATATAATAAAATAATATAGAATAATAAAATATAAATATATACATTACTCCTATATAAATATAAAGTGGGGTTAGTTATATAATATGTAATAGATAATATAGATATATATGTACCTTTTATTCATGTTGATTCCCTTCATTCTAGACCTAAAGCACGCATAACTATAAAAATAATTAGAAAAAGAAATATATATATATATACCTATAAGAGAACCATAACCACACACAAGAAGGAGCAGAACACTTAAGGAGACCAGGAATAGCCACAGCAAGAAGCAGAGACAGCTACTATAGAAAATGAATGAATAGAGTAGAAAAAATAAAATATAAAGAAACAGCAAACACCTACCATCATAATAGTATCATATGATATGAAATAAAGTAATAATTTAATAATACATCATTATAATGATATAAGATATAATAAAATAAATATGTGATAAGTCATGTAGGATTTTGTTTTGTTATAAAAGGGTGTAATAGGAATTTAGAAGATATAGCTGAAATAATGAAAATAAACATGAATAATCTCATATCTACTAAATATAGAGAATCTTCATCATAAATAAAATGAATGGTTAAGAATAAAAGAGAAAGAGAAATTTTATTTCTATGAGGAAAATGGATATTGTTATTGTTATTTTCAATTTATCCTAATTATTATTAATACTATAAAAAATGTTTTATTTTAAAGAATTATATATTTATTTATCATTATAATGTTTTATAATTAGTTTAGACGACAGAAGAGTCATTTTTATAGTTAATTATCAAAATTATTCTTAGTATCACTTTGTAAGTATAACTTATTTTTTAAATAAATATAGGCTATAATACAGACTTATAGAGAAGACCCTGAGACTTCTAATCCCAAAATAAAAGTGATTTATATAATTCAGAATGATTGTCTGAATCTTCATTTAAAGTATTAATTTGAGTCACATACTTTCAATAAAATGATTAAATAAAGAGAAAGATGATAAAAAAGGTCTAGAGTCAAAATTGTTATGAAATATTATCTTTTTAATCTATTTGTGTAGATTTTCTATTATTTTATTATCATAATATGACTGAAAGAGAGAAGAAAAAACATTTTAAAAGTCAATTAAGTCAACAATTGTAATCAAGTAAAAGTCTTTTAAAACCTCTTCATAAACTCAAAACGTATAGAGTAAGTGTTTTCCAGTTAAAATAATGTTTATTCGTTACAATAATATCAAAAACAAATCAAATTATTATTTTATAATTACTCAAGAACAACTTTTTCTATCAACTAAGGACTCATAGCTATCAAATATGCATATGAATAAACAAAAATAATATTTTGTATATTTTTAATTGAAAAGTCAGAGTCGTGTTGATAGTTTATTATAAAACAAATGCAAAAATCACTTTTTTATCAAAAAAATGTTTAATCTCGATTTATCGTTATATTCATGATTTATTTATTGTCTACTTACCGTGTTTAATCATCTTCAGTGATTTTTAGTGAAACTAAAATTATTTCAAATATATATTTTATTTTCAATAATAACAGAAACGTCTTATATTGCATATTTAGTGTCTAAATGAAGTTTAAAAGTCATGAAAGTGATATCAATTAATCAAAAATTATAAAATATAAAGAATCTCCATTTTTATGACTTGTCTTAAATCATGTTAAAGAGTAAATGAATGAATAGTTTCATTAGATCATCTGTATGATTTTAGTATTATTTTCAAAATATTTTGTTTTTTAACAAGAATAAATTCTTAATTTATTGTTTATCAAGTCAAAAATGTATTTAAATGATTTTTTTCTTGTGTAAAAGGATACACTGATCATATGAAAAAAAAATTGCACAGAATCTTTTGATAATATATTTTTGAAAAATGATAATTATTTTTTTGAACTAAACTAATATTTTACGTATAAACATTATAAAATCTCTTGAATAATCTTTTGAGAAGATTCTTTGTTTGATAATACACTTAATTAAGTAATTGAATGTTATTGTTGGAATCTTTTTGTATTGAATAAATTGTTTTGAATGCTTTCTTTGAATCATCTATATACAACTAATACATTTAATGATTAAATAAATACACATATAAAGAAAAAAATAGTAATTAACATAATTGATCTTCACCTCTCTGAATATATATTTTTTGAAAAATCTTATACAATATGAATTATTAAAACCTATATATACATAAAATAGTTATATAATTGACCTTAAGACAGGAATTGAACCTGTTTTCTATCATAAATTGATTGATACTTACCAATTTAAGCTTAAGGATAATATAGAAGAAAAGTAATATAAATGGGATAGTAAAATAATACGAATAATAAGTCAGTATGATGTGTAAGAATATATTTATATATGTATAAGAGAAAAAGGATGCTAAATATAGGAGGGAAAAAATGAAAAGAGAATAAATAGAGAAAAAATATAAAGTTAATGAGATAGGGTCTTTAATTAATGAAATTAATAAAAAAGAATTAAAATAATAATATAGATAAATGAAAAAATATAAATATAGAGATCTATAATAGTAAGGTATGCTGAAGAGAAGAGGATTAGAGGAGAAATGGGAAAAGCATGAGGAAGAAGAAGAAGAAGAAGAAGAAGATGATGATGATGATGATGATGATGAAGAAGAAGAAGAATAATGTAGAAGATGATGATGATGATGAAGAAGAAGAAAAAGAAGAATATGTAAAAGAAGAAGAAGATGAAGAAGAATATGTAGAAGAAGAAGAAGAATATGTAGAAGAAGAAGAAGAATATGTAGAAGAAGAAGAAGAAGAAGAAGAAGAAGAAGAAGAAGAAGATGAAGAAGAATATGAAGAAGATGATGAAGAAGAAGAAGATGAAGAAGAAGAAGAAGAAGAAGAATATGTAGGAGAATATGTAGAAGATGATGATGATGAAGAAGAAGAAGAAGAAGGAGAATATGTAGAAGATGATGATGAAGAAGAAGAAGAAGAAGATGATGATGATGATGATGATGATGATGATGAAGAAGAAGAATATGTAGAAGATGATGATGAAGAAGAAGAAGGAAATAATTATAACCAGAAGAAGATGGAGAATAAATAGAATAATAAGAAGATGCTTGTGAAGAAGAGATAAGGAAGAAGAAGAAGAAGAAGAAGAAGAAGATGAAGAAGATGAGAAGAAGAAGATGAAGAAGATAATATTGAGATGTATATGAAAAAAATAAGAGATAACAGAATAATATATAGAAAATGTAGAATAAAAATAATAAGATGAATAAGAAGAAGATAATGAAATGCAGATGAAGATGAAGAAAACGAAAAAGGAGATAAGAAAGAAGAATAAGAAGAAGGAAATGAATAAATACAAGAAGAAGATGAAGAATAAATAGATTAATGATAAGAAAGAACAAGAAGATTAAGGTGAGAGAGCTAAGAGGAAGAAGGTGAAGAAGAGACTAGAAAGAAGGTAAAAAATAAAAAGAAAAGTAAGATAAAGAATAGGAAGAAGATGAACAAGAAGAGAAAGAAGAATGAACAAGAAACATATATTGAGATGCAGAAAAATAAAAATAAATATAAAGAAATAGATCGATAGATAGATAGATAGATATATAGATAGACAGAAGGAGATAGAGATGGAATAGAGAGAAAGAGAAATACAAAGATAAAAATAGATAGATAGATAGATAGATGAATAGAAAGAAAGAAGAAAAGAGAGACATAAAGAAGAAATTAGATAGAAAGAGATAGAATTCTATATAGAATGAGAGATATACAAAAGAAATCAAATGAAATAGAGAATAAGATAAAAATAGATACAAGAATAAAGATAAAAAGAGAAATAGAGGAGTAGGGAAGGTGTATAAAAAAGAAAGAATATAAAGATAGGTAGAGAGGAATTGAGAAGGATAGAGAAGGAGGAGGAAAACAGATAGAATTGGAAGACGAAGAAAAGAAGATGAGACGAAGAAGGGAGAAAAAAGGAGCAGGAAGTGAATATCAAGAAAGATAAATTTATATAGAAAAAAATTAGAAAGAAAAATACATACAAAGAAAACGATAGGGAATGATAGAGAGAATTATAATTTGAATGACATAGAGAGAAGGAGAGACAAAGCAAGATAAAGAAGTATAATAGAAAAAACAAAGAAGAAAAAAAAGAAGAATAAAAAAAGAAAAGATAGAACAATAGTATATGAGAGAAGAAAGAGACAGAAAGAAAACGGGAAATAGGGTAGAGACATAGAAGGTAATAAAATATATAGAAGGGGAGAGGGGATTGAGATAAATAAATAAATAGATAGATAGATAGATAGATAGATAGATAGATAGATAGATAGATAGATAGATAGATAGATAGATAGATAGATAGATAGATAGATAGATAGATAGATAGATAGATAGATAGAGATAGAAGAATACCGAAAGATATAGAGAAGGAGATAAATATTAATAAAAAGGAAAATATGGATAGAGAGGAGATAGAATCAAACAGAGAAGGAGAAGTAGATAAAAGTCGTTGAGAGAAGAGAGAAGTAGATTAAAATAAAAACAAATAGCAAGAGTTAAAAGGAAGAAGGGAAGAATATAGAATGATTTGAAGAATGAGATGTATATAGAAGTGAATAGAAGGAAATAGAGAAGGAGAAGTAGATAGAAAAGATTAAAAATAGAAGGAGATAGAAAGATAAGAGAATGATATAGATACAATAGAATGAGATAGAGAAGATAAAGTAGATAGAAATGGATAGAAATAAGAAAAATAAATAGGATAAGAGAGAAAGAGAGATAAAAGGATATAAAAGGATATAGAAGGAGAGAAAGCGGATTGAGATGTAGTAAGATGGAAGGATGTAGATGGAAATAGAGAAGTAGATAGAAGATGATGGAGAATAAAGAGGAGATAGAAGAGGAGATAGAAGGAGAAAAAGAAGAAGAGGAAGTAAATTAAGTTAGAAGGAGATATAATAAGATAGAGAAGTAGATATACGTAGATATAAGGAAATATACGAAGATATAAGTAGATAAGAGAAAATAGAAGGAAATAGAGAATGAGATTGAGACACATAAATGAGGTAGAATGAGATAGATAAGGATAGAGAAATATGAAGAGAAATATAGGAATACAGAGAGATAGAATGATGTTGAAAGAGAAAGAAAAGGAAAGACTGAAGATTGAGACAGAAGGAGTAGCTGAGATAAAAGGAAGATAGAGAAGGAAATTGAAAGATGAAGGAAGAAGGAGAGAAGATGAAAGAAGAAGAATATAGAAGAAGATAGAGAATGAGATAATAGGGATAGAAAGAGAAAAATAGGAAAAAAGATGGTTAGAAGAAAATAGAAAAGGAGAAAGAAGGAGAGATAGAAGGAGAAATAGAAGGATATAAAAGAGATTAAGAAAGAAGTTAGAGACAAGAAGATATAGATATATAGAAAGAAATAAAAGGATTAAATAGAAGATTAATAGGAAATAAATAGGAGACAAATAGAAGATTAAGATAGAAGAAAAGAGACAAAATAGAAGTAGATATAACAATATAGAGAATGAAAGGATAGAAATAAAAATAGAAAATAGATAACTAGAACATAAGAATATATAATAATAGAGAGAAGGAGAGAGAGAAGAAAAAGTAGATATAAAGTGGAAAAGGAGACATAGAAGGAAATATAAAAGGAAACAAGAAGGTAGAAAGAGACATATAAGATAAAATAGACAGGGACAGAGAGAAATAAATGGAAAAAGAATAAGGATAAAGATGGATACGAGAATAGAGAGGGAGAGAAGGAAGATTGAGATAGAATTATACAGAAAGAGGAGAGAAGGAAGATAAAGAAGGAAAATAGGGCAGTAAAAAAAAGGGAATCAGAAGGAGGAGAGAAGAAGTATGAGAAGAATAGAAAGAAGGAAGAGGAGGAAGGCAAATAATAGAAGAGAACTATATATATAATAAATAGTGATATAAATATAAATAAGAAGATGAAGATCTGAAAAAAGCAAAGAATTATATGGAGAAGAAGAAGAAGAAGAAGAGGAAGAGGAAGAAAAGGAGGGTATACACTAATACATGTCGAGGAAAAAGAAGTATAGAATAAGGAGAAGAGGATAACAGGATAAAAGAAAAAGACATAACGAAATACAATGTAAATAGAATAGTGATTAAGAAAGAGTAATGAAAGAGTGATATAAAAGGGAAGCGAAGATAAGAGAGAGGTATAATTAAAAAAAAGAAAAATAAAGGAATTTAGATAGAAGAAAAAATAAAAGAAAAATGAAGATCTGAGGAAGATAATGAATCAAAGGGAGAGACAAGGATATAGGCTGGAGACAAGGCATAGGAAGAAGTAATAAAGAAAGAAGATGAAGAAATAAGGAGATAAAAGTGTAGAAGGAAGAAAATGAAGAAGAGAGAAGAAGGAATCATTTTGTGTAAGAAGAAGAAATAAAGAAGAACTAGATAATAAATAAATAAATAAATAAATAAATAAATAAACATACCTAATAGAAAAAAATGAATTTGGTGATGTTGAGTCATAGGGAAAGATAACCAACAGAAACAGTAGAAAACAACCTAAATAAATAAATAATAATAAATAAAAATATAAAAATAATGAAAATAAATAATAAAATGAATTAGAATTCTAATTCAAGAAAAAAAAAAAGAAAGTTAATAATAGATAGAATGAATATACGATAAGTATTCTATCATATAATACTTACAGAAATATAAAAAATAAAAAGATAAGAGATAATTATAAAAATAAATAAATACATATATACTTTGAAAATAGTTTGACATCATAGACGTTGTTGACATGGACTGAAGAGGACTCTTATAACCATGGACGAGCAGGAACCTATACATGCTAGAGAATGGGAGAATGTTAATATGGGTAAAGAATAAAAAATAGTAATATACATACAAGAGAATAGTCTGAAGTTAAAATGAACTTCTATTTTTAAAAATAAAAGCAAATAAAAATAGAATAAAAATAAAAAAAATAAGTAACAAATGAAAATATTTTCTAAGTCAATAGGCTCAATAGCGTATGGGTGTCTTCAGGTCTTAAAAGAAAAATCATTTTTGCGGGAATATCAAGAAACTCAAAAAAAGTATATTTTCCCTCCTTTTTTCGCTGTCACTTTTTTTTAATATTTTTGACTTTTTAGTATTAAAATCGATTCTTACAGGCATGTATAGACACTTTATACCACTTTTGAAACTAAAAATCAAATATTTAAAAATGAGTGAAAATCTTAACTAGCAAGAAAAACAATTTTGTAAGCTGAGTATGTTGTGTATAAATATGTCTAACAACAGAGATGATAAAAACGCACAACTCCTCTTGGTTTAGGACATAATTATGAATTCTCTTAAAAAAGCTATTTTAAACCTTAAAACGATACCCTGAACTATAAATCAAGTCCTGAATGATATTCTAAAGTCATATTTTTAAAAACAGGTTTATTGACGATAATCAATAAACAAAAACAAGAGCTTCTGTTTTACTTTTCTTTTTTGAATTTTTAATTGTTTTGACTTTCTAGGGTAGTTGGCTAAAAGAAATGTTGTCGTCTTTAGGCTAAAAAATGATGAATAAAAAAGTCAAGTCATTTTATTGTTTTTTCCTTGGGAAATCAAAAAGAAGAAATTTTTAGGTGTGTGTTGATTTAGGCTGTATAATGGTTTTTATTGTAAAAGGACTTGACGAGAATGATTGAAATGATAATACATCACTCAGAGAACACACAAATTTTAAAAATTTCTCACTCATGTAATCCATTCCTGAATTATAGACTTCAGAGAAAAAATTAAAGTCTTTTTGGTTTTAAACAGTCATTTTAAATCATAAAACACTGTAAAATAGTCAATATTTAGAATGTCTATGATTATATAAATAAACAATATATTTTGTAGAGTTATTTTTAAGTTTTTCTCGTCAAAAAGAGAGAAACTTGACAAGTTGGCGGACACTCTTTTCTCGAGTTTAGGCCAACGTATTTTTGATTAAAAAATCCCAGTCATTTTGTTGTTTCTCTTACGGGAAATAGGGTCAAAAAAACACAAAATGTCCATAG
>JBBPEB010000010.1:0-19368 GCA_039096225.1 Blastocystis sp. Blastoise
CCGATAACAGTAACTATATCTGCAATTAAATGACCTTTAGACATAAAATCAACACCTTGTAAATGTAAGAAACTAGGTGCTTTAATATGGCATCTATAAGGTTTGTTTGTATTATTTGATACAATATATACACCAAATTCACCTTTTGGAGCTTCAATTGTAGAATAAACTTCACCTTGAGGAACTACAAAACCTTCTGAAAATAGTTTAAAATGACTAATTAAACTTTCCATTGATCTTTTCATTTGTAATTTTGAAGGTAAACTTATTTTATAATCATCAGCTTTAATAGGACCATTAGGTATTTGATTAATACATTGCATAATAATATAAACACTTTGTCTCATTTCTTCAAGTCTAATTAAATATCTATCATAGTTATCACCATTAGTACCTACAGGAATTTGAAAATTTACTTCATTATAAATTTCATAAGGAAAAGTTTTTCTTAAATCCCAATTAACACCAGTACTTCTTAACATAACACCACTAAAACCCCAATCACAAGCTTCTTGTTTGGTTATTTTAGCTATATCTACTAAACGTTCTTTCCATATACGACTATTAGTTAATAATTCTTCTACTTCATCTATAGAAGCACTAAAAGTAGTACAAAACATATATATATCACTTAATAAACCTAAAGGTAAGTCTTGGCGTACTCCACCTGGTCTAATAAAATTAGCATGCATTCTTGCACCAGTTAAACGTTCACAAAATTCAAATATTTTTTCACGTTCTTCAAATAACCATATAATAACGGTAGTTGAACCTATATCAAGTGCATGTGAACCTATACTAATTAAATGATTTAATATTCTAGTAAGTTCTACAAAAATTACTCTAATATATTGAGCTCTTTTAGGAACATTACATTGTAATAATTTTTCAACAGCTAGAGCATAACCATGTTCATTTGCTAACATAGCAATATAATCTAGACGATCAAAATAAGGTAAAGCTTGTAAGTAAGTTTTATGTTCTATTAATTTTTCAGTACCTCTATGTAAAAAACCTATATGAGGATCTGCTTTTCTTACAATTTCACCATGTAATTCTAAAACTAAACGCAGAACACCATGAGTTGCAGGATGTTGTGGTCCGAAGTTAATCGTAAAACTTTTTAAATGCGTAGTTTTAAGCATAAACTACGATAGACCAACTTTATCAAAGAAGAGACTTGAACTCTTAAAATTAAGTTTCTAAAACTTACGTGTATACCAATTTCACCACTTTGACTTTAAATTAATATTTTTTTAAATAAACTATTTTTGTTTTAATAGGTAATTTAGCAGAAGCTTGTTTTAAAGCAATATAAGCTTTATCTTTAGAAACATTACTTATTTCAAATAATATTTTTCCAGGTCTTACTTTATAAATCCATTTATCAGTTTCACCTTTACCACCACCCATTCTAACACCATTAGGTTTTTTACTTATAGGAGTATCAGCACAAACATTTACATAAATAATACCTGTTTTTTTTAAAGTTTTTACTAAAACATTAAATGTAGCTTGAATTTGTTGTACATTTAATCTAGTATAATCTAAAGCTTTAATACCAAAATCGCCTTTTTGTAAAATTAAACCACGAGTATTTATGTTTTTTAAAGTACCTTTTTGTATTTTTCTATATTTAATTTTTTTTGATTGAAACATTGTTTTTAATTGAATTATTTATCCATAATTTTATACTACTAGTACCAGAACTTTTTACAATTTGTTTATGACTATAATCTATGTTATAATTTATTGTATTTAAAGGTATAGTACCTATATTTAATATAATGATACGTTTTCTTTTATTTAATAAAAAACGTCCTTTTATATGTAATTTTATACCTTTTAAATTACTAGTATCTAAATTTATATAAAATGATCCTAAAGTATTAATTAAATTTAATAAAGTATAAAAATTAAATTTATAATCTTTTTTACCTTCATTCATATTTAATAATTGATTTTTTATAAATTGAGCTAAAGTTTGTGCATTTATATAATAATTATTTAAATGTTTACTATAAGCTAAAGCTAAGAATAACATATTTAATGTTTTATAATATTTTACTCTTTTAAATTTTCTAAGTATTTTTTGATTTTTTAATTGTAAATGTAATTTTAAATGTTCATTTTGTTTAGGTAAAAAATTTAAACCTATATTTTTTATATAAAATTGTACATTTACTTTTTCAGATAATATATTATTTAATATTTGAATACATTCTAATTTTTTAGAATTTATATAATAATTATAAAAATTTTTTTTTATAAGATTTAATTTGGTATTTTTATATAATTTTGAATTTCCTTTTTTAGTATATTGTTTTTTATTTTTTTTTAAATTAAAATCATATATATTTATTTTTTTAAAAAATTTATAATTAAAAAATAAATAAACATATATTACATAATTATTATTATATTTATAAATAATACATTTATCTACAATAATATTAGAATTTTTTAGAGAAGATTGAAAAACATTTTCAATAGTTTTTCTTACATATAAATCTTCAACTAAGTTATTTTTATAATTTAAAGCACAATACCATTTAGAATCCCAAGTTCTATTGTTATTTACATGAAAATTTAATTGATTTATTCTACTTGTCATTTAGATTATTTTTTTGCTTTATGAACACATTTTTTTCTAGTAAATACATAATCACCTAATTTATTTTGTAAATATTCACTTTTTATTTTTAATTTTTTAAATTCTTTACCATTATGAATTAAAAAAGTGTTATTTAAAAAATCAGTAATTATAGTACTACTTCTACTATATGTTTTTTTAGTTTTTTTATTATTTAATAAATTTGAATCTATATAATTAATTTTATATTTCATATTTATGTGATTTATTTTTTCTTGTTTTTTTACCTTTGGTTATAATACCCCATGGAGTTACTGAAGGTCTACCACCTGAAGTTTTACCTTCACCACCACCATGTGGATGATCAATAGGATTCATTGCAGTACCTCTTACTGTAGGTCTAATATTCATTCCTCTAGATTTTCCAGCTTTTCCTATAATTTGTAAGTAATGTTCACTATTTGATACAATTCCTAAAGTAGCTTTACATTTTAAAGATATTTTTTTAGAAAATTTGTTATTTAATTTAATTATAGCATAATTTTCTTCTTTTTTAATTATCATAGCATAACAACCAGCACTTCTAACTAATTGAGCACCTTTACCTGGTACAATTTCTATATTATGTATATATACACCTAAAGGTATATCTTTAATATACATACAAGTACCATTTATATTATTAATTGATTCGGTAACATTAAATTGATTTGTTATTAAATCACCTACTTTTATACCTTTAGGAGCTACTATATAAGAATATTTTAAAGTTTTTAGATCTTGTAAAAGAGCAATATTGGCTGTACGATTAGGATCATATTCTAATTTTTTTACAATAGCTTGTGAAAAATCTTTTTTAAAATCTATAAATCTATATAGTTTTTTATTACCCCCTCCTTTATGATAAACAGTGATTTTACCACGAGTATTACGACCACCTGTTTTAGCAAATCCTTTTTTTAAAAATTTAAAATTCATTTTAAATAATATAATATAAAATCATTAACTTTATGTTAAGATTTTCTACTGAAAGAACATTTTTATTTTAAATAATAACTTAAAATTAATGAAAAAAACTAGTGAATTAAAAATATTAAATGTATTAAATAATTATTATGGAATTAATCAAAATCAAATTCTTTTTTTATGTAATAAATATGGTATTAATATAAAAAAAGCTAATAATCAAAATTTAAATAAATTTTTACAAGAAATTTTAAAAAAAACAATAAAAGATAATTATTACGTGGATGATCGTTTAACCTATTTAATTGAAGATAATAAAAATGACAAAAAAATAAATAAAACTTTTACAGGTATGCGTCTAGTACAAGGATTACCTGCAAGAGGTCAAAGAACACGTTCAAATGCGAAAACTTCACGTAAAATAAGATAAAGAATTAATAACAATGTTACGTAAATCAAGATCAAAATTATATACACGTTATAAAAAAACAAATTATTGGAAAAATAGTAAATTTAATTTAACTACTAAAAAATCATCTAAAAAATATTATTTTTTTTATAACATACGTTTATTAAGTTTAAATACTTTTTACAAAAAAAAATTACTTAATAAACAATGTTTAAAAAATTATTTAGGTAAAATAAATGAAAGACAATTTAAAAATATAATAATACAAAATCCAACTTTATTAGAACAACGTTTAGATTTTAATTTATATAAATCAAATATAACTAGAAGCATTTTTTTTTCTAGATTTTGTATAAGTAAAGGTTTAATTTTAGTAAATGGTATTAAAGTAAATAAACCTAGTTATTTATTAAAAAAAAATGATTTAATTGAAATTAATCCTAAATATTGGAATTTTTTTTATAATAAATTATACAGATATTTTTCATATAATTTATCTAAAAAAACATATATCACTTATAAAACAATTTATAATTTAGAAGTAGATTTTAATACTTTAAGTTTTATTTTTTTAAATAAAAATAATTATAACTTAATTCAAAATAAATATTGTATTAAACATCAAAAAGCTTTTAAATTAAATAAAACTTTTAATAGAAGAAAAAGATTTATTAAAAGATATAGAAAAATTGTTTATTATGACAATATTTATTTACAATTTATAAAAAGATTTTATAAATAAAAAATAAAAGGCGCTTATAGTTTAATGGTAAAACTTTAGTTTGTGGTACTAAGTAGTATGGGTTCAAATCCTGTTAAGCGCCCTAAAAGAGTCTATAACTCAATTGGTTAGAGTATACGCTTGATAAGCGTACTGTTAAAGGTTCAAGTCCTTTTAGACTCATAATTAAATGATAAAAAAAAAAAATTTAACTATATCTAAAAAATTATATAAATTAAATACCAATTATAATATATTTTTATATAAAACATTTAATAAATCTATTATAAATCTAGTTAATGAAGTTGCTAATACTAAAGCAAAAAGTTCTAAAAATAATTCAAATATAAAAAATATTTCTTTTTAAACGATTGGATAGCATAAATGGTTCATGCAGTTGACTGCAAATCTACAGATAGTGGTTCAATTCCACTTCCAATCTTTAAACGGGGGTATAATTAAATTGGTATAATATGTGATCTGCACTCACAATTTATCGGTTCAAGTCCGGTTATCTCCATAAATGCAAAATAAACAAATAAAAGATAGTTATATAAAAGCTAATTATGTAAATAATTTTATTGAAAAAAAAGCTTTAAATTCAGTCTTACGTGCTTGTAAATATGATTTAAATAAAACAACTGTAACTAATGCTTTTATTAGAATGAATTTATTAAAAAAAAGTTCTTATAAAACTTATAATAAAAATAGATGTATAATTACAGGTAGATCTCGATATATTTTACATAAATATGGTTTATCTAGATTAACATTTAAAGATTATACTTTTAATAACAAACTTCCAGGATTAAAAAGATCAAGTTGGTAATTATGAAATACACAAATAATTTATTTAATATTTTAAATGAAGCTTCAAAAATAGGTTATAAATGTATAACCTTAAATCAAATAAATAATATAGTTTTAGATATTCTTTATTTACTTCAACAAAAAGGTTATATACATTCATTTTTTATTGAAAATAATAATAAATGTACCATTTTTTTTAATAATTTTGAATTTAATAAAAAATCTTTTTATAAAATAATACCATTATCTAAACCTAGTTTAAAAAAATATGCAACTGTAACTGAATTAAAACAAATTAGATCTACTGATATATTTAATGATTATTTTTTAGTAAAATCAAATTTAAACGATCGTAAAATAGCTATTATTACAATAGATGATGCTATTAAAATGAATATAGGTGGTGCTTTAATTTGTAAAATTTATAAAAATTATAAAAACTAATGATAACTTATACACTAAATAATTATAAAAATATAAAAATAGTATTAACTGATAAATATATTATTTTTATTGGACCTTCAGGTCTTATTAAAAAAACAAATAATTTTTTTAATATACAATTTAAAGATAAAAATTTAATTCTTAATACTACTAATTATAATAATCTATATAAACATTTAACTAAAAGTATACAATATGATAAAAAAAATATAACATTATTACCTTTACAATATACAAATAATAATTATGTACAAAAAGAAGGTTTAAATATTTATTTAAAAGAATTAAATAAAAATATACAAGGTGTTATAAATAATTATAGTATAAATTTAAAATTAAATGGTATAGGTTTTAAATATATAATTAAAGATAATAAAAATTTATTATTAAGATTAGGCTATAGTCATTATATTAATTATATAATACCTAATAATATTTATATTCAAACTATAAATGAAACTGAATTAATGTTAATAAGTAATGATTATAATTTATTACATAAAACAGCTTCAAATATACGTAATTTTAAAAAACCTGATTTTTATAAAGGTAATGGTATAATATATAATGATGAAATTATAATCAAAAAAAAAGAAAAAGCTAAAAAAAAATAAATGACTAATAAATATATAAAAACAATACTTACAAATAATAATAATTTATTAAATTTAAGTTTAGGTTATAATAAAAAAAAAAGTAATATACTTATAACATATATGCTTTTAGGTACTTTACATAATAATTCTATTATAAATTTAAATTATACAACTAAATCTTTACATATTTTATTACAATTTATTGAAGATTTAATTAGTAATAATGGTAAAATTCTTTTTATAGGTACAAATAATCCAAATTTAAATACATTAATTAAACAATTAGCAGAAAATTATAATCAATATTTTACAGAAAATACTCGTAATTTAGACTTAGTAAATACTTTTAAAACTATGCCTAATGCAATTTTTTGTTTTAATAATAATGTTTCTTTAGTAAATAATAATATACCTGTAATAAGTATAGTAGATACTAAAGATAATTTAACTAATTTAACATATTATGCTCTAGCTAATACAAAATCTTTTAGACTAAATATTCTATATATTTATTTAATATTTAATCATATTTTAAAAGGTTTAACTAAAACTAAATTAAATTTTTTTCAAGATAAACAATTATTTTTAAATAAAGCAAAATATTTAATTTTTTAAATAATATTTAGATAAAAGCTAAATGGATTAATCTATTTTAATTTATAAAGAAATGAATTTACAATTAATGAAATAATTTTATATTTAAAAATAAATATAAAAATAAATTAAAATTAAATTAAAAATATATTAAACAATTAATATAATAGATATATAAATAAAAATACAAAATGATATTTGTGTTTTATCTTCAAAAAAAAAAATGATACAAAATTGTACAATATTAAAAGTTCTAGACAATAGTGGTGCTAAAGACGTAATGTGCTTTAAAGTGTTAAAAAGTAAATATAATAATCAACCTGCTATTTTAGGAGATTATATTAAAGTTTCTATACAAAATTTAAAAAAAAAAAATGAAACAAATTTAAAAAAAGGTGAAATTTATAATGCCATAGTATTAACTACAAAAACTAATAAACCTAGATTCAATGGTCAAAAAATTGAATTTTTTGAAAATAGTGTTATACTTTTAGATAATGATTTAAATCCTAAAGGTTCAAGAATCTATGGTACTATTACAAAAGAATTAAGAAAAACCAATATAAAAATACTTTTATTAGCCTCAAACATAATTTAAATGAAAAATAGAATTCAATTATATACACCTAATATAAATAATAATTTATATCCAAAATTATTAGTAACTCATTATACAAATTTACCTAAATTATCAAAAATAAGTTTAAATATAAATTTTAATAATAAAAATATATCAAATCAAAATATAATTTATACCTTAATATTTTTAGAAATACTTTCAAATCAAAAAACATCTTTAATTTTTTTAAAAAATAGAGAAAATAAAACAAAACATATAAAAATTTTAGGTTGTAAATTAACTTTACGTAATTTTATGATGTATAATTTTTTAGATTATTTATCTTATATTGTTTTACCTAGAGTAAAACGTTTAGATAAATTTACAATGCAAAATAATCAATCTAGTTTAACAATAAGTTTTGATAATTTTAGATCTTTTTTAGAATTTGAAAATGATTTTGATTTTTTTGATATAATTAAACGTAATAAATTAACTATAACATTTGATAGTCAAAATAAAAACTTAAAATTATTATTAAGTTATTTAGGTTTACCTTTTTAACTTAATAATGAGCAAATATTAATTTATTATAATTTATATTAAAATTATTAATAATATAAAAAATCTTAAAATTTATTTAATTTAAAAATTAAGCATATAATAAATTAAATACACCTGTATTATTATCTCCTACTTCAATAGTGTAATTAACTAATAAAGATAAACCTATACAAGTTTCAGAAGCTGCTATAACTAAAATAAACATTGAATATATAAAACCTTCCATATTATCTAAATATACAGAAAATACAATAAATAAAATATTAACAGCTAATAAAATTAATTCTATAGAAATTAAAACAATAATTATACTTTTTCTATTAAAAATTATACCAAAAAAACTAATCATAAAAATAGTTAAAGATAAAATAATATATTTTGCTAGATACATAAATTATAAGGTAATAAATTAAAAGTAATTAATAAAGAAGCTACAAATAAAAACCAACCTAAAGATATAGGTAATAATGATTTCCAACCTAATCTCATTAATTGATCATAACGAAATCTTGGAAAAGTGGCTCTTGTAACTACAAAATATGATATAAATATTAAACATTTAATACTTAACCAAATAGGACCTGGAATAAAACTCATACCAAATAAAGGTAACCAACCACCACAAAATAATATAGTAGTTAATACACTCATAAATACAACATTACCATATTCACCAATAAAAAATAAAGCAAAACCCATTGCTGAATATTCAGTATTGAAACCAGAAACTAATTCACCTTCAGCTTCAGGTAAATCAAAAGGATGTCTATTACATTCAGCAAGTATAGCTACTAAAAACATAACAAATGCTGGAAATAAAGGTACCATATACCAAATATGACTTTGAGACATTACTATATCTGACATATTTAAAGAACCTGTTAATAAAAATATAGTTACTAATATTAAACCAATTGATAATTCATAAGATACCATTTGTGCAGCTGAACGTATACCACCCATAAAAGAATATTTAATATTACTTGACCAACCTGCTAATATTATACCATATACACTTAAAGAAGAAATAGCATATATAAATAAAGCACCTATATTTAAATCAGCAAAAACATAACCTTTACCTAAAGGAGTTACACTCCAATAAAGCATAGTACAAGTAAAAGTAATTACAGGAGCTAATATAAATAAGAAGATATTAACATTTGTAGGTAAAATAAATTCTTTTATCATTAATTTTAAACCATCGGCTAAAGGTTGTAATAAACCAAAAACACCTAATACGTTAGGAGCTCTTCTACGTTGAGCACCACCTAATATTTTACGTTCTGCTAAAGTCATATAAGCTACACCAATTAAAAGTGGAAGTATAATTAAAAAAAATTCAATAATTATGATTAAAGTATACATTGATTAATAGTTAGTTTTTTTTATTAAAGATTTAGAACATTCAGCCATAGTACGTGAAGCTCTACTTATATTATTAGTTAAATAAAAATTATATATTAAAGGACTAAATGTATAATTATTTACTTTATTATTTATAAAAGCATTATTTATAAATTTAGTAAATACAGATTCAGATACATTATTATCATTTTTAAAATTAGGATTATTTCTCCATAAAGATGCATTAAATATATCAGAAGTATTTATTAAATCATGTTTAGAATTTACAATATAATTTTTCATATTATTATTTACTTTTTTAAATAAAATACTACCTAAAATATTTAATAAAGACCAATCTTCACGAGTATTTATTAAAGAATTTACACCACAATGTCTTGCAAATAAAGTACGACCTTCAGTATTTGTATAAGTACCATCTTTTTCTACAAAAGTTTTATTAGGTAATACTAAATCAGACATATTTATATATTTATTATAATGATGACCTTGATAAATTACAAAAGTATTTGTTAAATTTTTATTTCTAATTATATTATCAAAATCATTATCTACATTTAATAAAAATAAACAATTTAAATCTTCAATATTTTTTTTATATTTAGTAGTTAAACTTATATCATATTTACCTACAGAACTTATATTATCATGTAATATATTAAAATAATTCCAATTTGTATCCATATTTTTTAAAGATAATTTTAAAATATTATTTAAATATATTACAGTATTATATATAGCTTTATTTATAAAGATATTTGAACCTATAATTAAAGATGGTCTTTTTTTAGTTTGTAATACTTTACATAAATCAGATCTACCTTCAGTAAATTTTATTAAAGAATTTAAAGTAAAACCTAAATTATATGAAGGATAAGTTAAATTAATTTTACTACCTATAGTTATTATAGGAGTATTAGAATCTGTATATAATTTTCTTAAACGTATATTTAATACAGAAGCTTCTAATTTAGGATTAGTACCTATTAAAATACACATATCAGATTTACTTATATTTTTTAAAGTTGTATTAAAACGATAATTTGACATTAAATCATTATTTATATTAAATAAATCTTCTTTAGTATATTTATTAGAACAACCTAATTGATTTAACATATTTGACATCATAAAAATAGTTTCATTATCTAATAATTCACCAAAATAACAACCTACATTATAATTTAAAGTATTATTATTTAATTTTACTTTAAAATTATCAGAATTAATATTTGATTGTAAATAATTTAAAGCTTTATCCCAATCAAACATTTGTAATTTATTATTAATTCTAATCATAGGATTTGATATTCTTTGATAATTTAAACCATCATATGAAAATCTTATTTTATCTGAAATCCATTCTTCATTTACTAAATCATTATTTCTAGGTATAATTCTACTAATATTTGAACCTCTTGTATTTATAGTAATACTTGAACCTAAACCATCCATTACATCTATACTATGAGTACTTTTTAATTCCCAAGGACGATTAGTAAAAGCATAAGGTTTAGAAGTTAAAGCACCTACAGGACAAACATCAATTAAATTACCTGAAATTTCGAAATCATAAAAAGAATCAACATAACTACCAATTTCAGTAGTTCTACCTCTACCTATAGAACCTAAGCAAATGCTACCTGCTATTTCATTTACAAAACGAACACAACGAGTACAATTAATACATCTATTCATTACAGTTTTTATTAAAGGACCTTTATCTTTATTTAAAATAGCTTTTTTATTTATACCAAAATTTCTACCTTTATCTAAACCGAAATAATAAGACATATCTTGTAAATCACATTCACCACCTTGATCACATGTAGGACAATCTAAAGGGTGATTTATTAATAAAAATTCAAGAACATCTTCTCTTAATTTAGATACTTGAGGTGTATTTAAAGATATTACTATACCTGGTCTTAACATGGTTGAACAAGCAGTAACAGGTTTTCTTTCTTTTTCAACTATACATAAACATACACGACAATTAGCAGATATCATAAGTTTATTATGATAACAAAAACGTGGTAAAGTTATACCTAACATTTCTGAATGACTTAAAATACTTATATCTGTTTTATAAGAAGATACTATGTTATCTATTTTAGCTAACATATTTATAGTTATATAACTAAAGTATTTTTATATTAATAATATTATATAAATTTTTTTTTATGAAAATTAATAAATTTAAGTAATAATAGCAGAATTATAATAATAATGACTTTCGCATCAATATTTTTCGAAGAAATTAAATTTATTGTTCCAGAAATTTTTTTTATATTTTCAGTATTAACTTTATTATGTGTAGGTATTTTTTTATCTAGTAAATATTTAAATATTTATAAAAATAATTATAGAACACCTTACATTTCTACTATTATTAATAATCTATTTATTTTATCTTTAATTTTTGTAATAATTCTTTTATGTAAAGAAACTACATTAACTAGATTAATTTTTGATGGTATGTATACTATGAATTATGCTTTAACTTTAATAGAATTAATCATATTAATTATTTCTGTAATATACTTATTATCTATAAATAATTTTTTAAATACTGATACTATGTATAATTATGAATATTTAATATTATTATATATATCTATATTTAGTATTTTATTAACTTTACATTGTAATAGTTTCTTACATTTATATATTACTTTAGAAATGCAAAGTTTCTGTTTTTATGTATTAGCTTCTTCAAGAAAAAGTAATTTATATTCATGTGAAGCTGGTTTAAAATATTTTATAACAGGTTCTTTAATTTCAGGTTTCTTATTATTTGGTATAGCTTTACTTTATGGTACTACAGGTTTAACTAATTTAACTGAATTATCTTATTTTTTTACTACAAGTTCTTTTGATAAATTAACTTTTACAGCTATTTGTTTTATTTTATCAGCTTTCTTCTTTAAATTAACCATAGCTCCATTCCATGTATGGGCTCCAGATGTATATGAAGGTGCTCCTAGTATCATAACTATGTTTTTTAATATAGCTCCTAAATTTGCTTTAATAGCTTTATTATCTAGAATTTTAATGTCAACTTTTTATGCTTTTATAGATCAATGGCAATTAATTTTTATATTAGTATCTTTATTATCTATTATAGTATCTGCATTCTTTGCATTACAACAATATAAAATTAAACGCTTTTTAACTTATAGTTCAGTAACCCATATAGGTTATATGATTTTAGGTTTATCAACTGGTACTATACAAGGTGTTCAAAGTTTATTATTTTATTTTATAGTTTATTTAATAACTACTATTGCTATTTGGGCTATATTATTAATAGTTAATAATAAAGTTAAATATATTACTGATTTCGCTGATTTATTTAAAAACAATTATTTATTAGGTATCAGTTTAACTATTATAATGTTTTCTATGGCAGGTATACCACCTCTAGCAGGTTTCTTAGCAAAATTCTATACTTTCTTTGTATGCGTAGAAAATAATGTTTTATTACCAGCTATATTTGCTATTGTAATTAGTGTAATTACTGCTTTTTATTATATAAGATTTATAAAAATAATGTATTTTGAATCAACTAATAATAATTACGTTTATACTTCTATTAATAAAAATTTAGCTGTAATTATAAGTGCTTTCACATTAGTTTTAGTATTTTTATGTTTAAATCCTAATACTTTATTTATAATAACTCATTATATATCTTTATTCTTATGTTTATAGAAATAAAAGGATTCGAACCTTTGTATACCGATGTCAAAGACCGGTGCCTTACCACTTGGCTATATTTCATTCTAAGTTTTTTTAAGTTAATCCTTAAAAAAACCATATGTTTAATAATAAAATTTTTTATATCTATATAAAAAGTAATGATAATATATTATGTAAAAATTATATTTTAAAAATTGAAAATTTAATTAAATTTTTTAATTTTAATTATTCTTTAATAAATTTACCTACAAAAATAAAAAAACATACTGTTTTAAAATCACCACATGTTCATAAAAAATTTATGGAAACTTTTGAAGAACGTATTTATGTAAGTGAATTTAAAATAATTACTAAAGATACTCAAAAATTTATATTTTTTAGAAAATTTTTAGAAAATAAAGTACCTTTAAGTATGAATTTAACTTTTAAAGAAATTAATATTTTAAATTAAATTTAGGCAAAGGTTAATTTACCTTATAAATAACACTATGTTAAAAAAAAATATATTTTTAAATAATGTTTTATTAAATATAAAATATGGTAAATCACTTATGCATATGCTTCCAAATTATATTTACGCTGTAATTTATGGTAATAATGAATTAACATTAGTAGTTTCTACTGAAAATTTAACTAAAGTTTTATATTTTTTAAAAAATCATACTAATTGTCAATATAAAATTTTATCTGATATGTGTGGTGTAGATTATCCTGATAGATCAGCTAGATTTGAAATAGTTTATAGTTTATTAAGTATTGTTTTTAACAGTAGAATTCGTGTAAAAATAAGTGTATCTGAATTTGATAATGTTAATACTATTACTTCATTATATAGTTGTGCTGGTTGGTTTGAAAGAGAAATTTATGATATGTTTGGTATTTATTTTTTAAATAATAAAGATTTACGTAGAATTTTAACAGATTATGGTTTTAAAGGTTTTCCTTTAAGAAAAGATTTCCCTTTATTAGGATTTAAAGAAGTAAGATATGATGATTTTACTAAATCTGTAAGATATCAAGATTTAGAATATGCTAATGAATATAAATATTCTACATTTAATAATAGTACTTGGAATAATTAAATATAATGATACAAATGACTCGTTTAACACAAAAACCAAAAACAAAAAATTTAACATTTTATAATATAGTAACTCATAAACAAATTAAATCAAATAAAAATATAAATATATATATCAAATGTGATACTAATAATACATTTGTTACATATAAAACAAATAAAACTAGAATAATGTCAATAGGTGCTTTAGGATTTTCCGGTTTTAAAAAAAAATCTTTTTATGCCGCAATTTCTTTAGGTAAATTCATAGGTGATGAATTAAAAAAACAAGGATTTACTAATGTTAATATCAAAATAAAAGGTATTCCTGTAAAATTAACTGGTATTTTTAAAGGTCTAATTGAAACAGGTATTAAAATTAACAATATTTATGATATTACACCTAAACCTTTTAATGGTTGTAAAAAAAGAAAAATTTATTTTTAATTTTTTTAAAGGATAAATGACCGAGTGGTTGAAGGTGCCTGTCTTGAAAACAGGTATATCTATGATATCGGGGGTTCGAATCCCTCTTTATCCGTTTATGTATTTATTAATCGTTTTCTTACCTTTATTAAGTGCGTTTATTTCAGGTATGTTTGGTAGATTTTTAACTGAAAAAGGAAGTACTATTTTAACTACAAGTACTATATTTATAACTTTTTTAATTAGTTGCTTTGCTTTCTATGAAGTAGCTCTATGTGGTAGTGTATGCTATATAGATTTATGTAAATGGATGGTTTCAGATTTAGTAAATATTAATTGGAGTTTTCAATTTGATACTTTAACTGTTACTATGCTTGTTGTAGTTACTTGTATATCATCTTTAGTACATTTATATTCTATAGGTTATATGCATGGTGATCCTCATTTACCTAGATTTATGTCTTATTTATCATTATTCACTTTCTTTATGCTTGTTCTTGTAACTGGTGATAATTTTGTTCAAATGTTCGTAGGATGGGAAGGTGTTGGTTTATGTTCTTATTTATTAATTAATTTCTGGTTTACTAGAATTCAAGCAAATAAAGCTGCTATAAAAGCTATGCTTGTAAATAGAGTAGGTGATTTTGGTTTAATGATTGGTATGTTAACAGTTTTCTTTACCTTTAAAACTTTAGATTATTCTACAGTATTTGCTTTAGCTCCTAATTTTAGTAATATTAACTTTAATTTTTTTAATATGAATTTTGACCTTTTAAATTTTTTATGTATATTTTTATTTATAGGTGCTGTAGGTAAATCAGCTCAAGTTGGTTTACATGTATGGTTACCAGATGCAATGGAAGGTCCTACACCTGTTTCAGCTTTAATTCATGCTGCAACCATGGTTACTGCCGGTGTATTTATGATAAGTAGATGTTCTCCTTTATTTGAATATGCTTCAAATGCTCTTATAGTAGTTACTGTTATAGGTGCTATTACTACTTTCTTTGCAGCTACTACAGGTTTATTACAAAATGATATGAAAAGAGTAATTGCTTATTCAACTTGTAGTCAATTAGGTTATATGATTTTTGCTTGTGGTATTTCAGGTTATAATGTAGGTATATTCCATTTAGCAAATCATGCATTCTTTAAAGCTTTATTATTCTTAAGTGCTGGTTCAGTAATTCATGCAATGAATGATGAACAAGATATGCGTAAAATGGGTGGTTTATTAAAAATTTTACCTTTAACTTATTCTATGATATTAATAGGTTCTTTAGCTTTATTAGGTTTCCCATTCTTATCAGGTTATTATTCAAAAGATGTTATTCTAGAATTAGCTTTTGCTAAATATACTATAAGTAGTCATTTTGCTTATTGGTTAGGTACTTTATCAGCTTTCTTTACTGCTTTTTATTCAGTTCGTTTAATCTTTTTAACATTTTTAACTAAAACAAATGCTTATAAACAAACTATATTAAAAGCTCATGATGCTCCATTAATTATGGCTTTACCTTTAATTATTTTATCTATATTAAGTATATTTATAGGTTATATTACTAAAGATATGTTTATAGGTTTAGGTACTAATTTCTGGAATAATGCTATATTTATATTACCAAGTAATACTTTTATATTAGAAGCTGAATTTTTACCATTCTTCTTTAAAATACTTCCAGTAATTTTAAGTATTTTAGGTGCTATTTTTGGTTATATATGTTATGGTTTCTTAACTAATGAAATTCATTCATTAAAAACTACAAAAGTAGGTATGATGTTATATACTTTCTTAAATAGAAAATGGTTCTTTGATAAATTATATAGTGAAACTTTATATCAAAGTACTTTATTTGTAAGTTTTGAATATACTTATAAATTATTAGATAAAGGTTTCTTTAATTTATTAGGTCCTAGAGGTTTATCTAATTTATTATCAAATATAAGTCATAATATAATTGAATTACAATCAGGTTTCTTCTATAATTATGCTTTTGTATTTTTAATAGGTGTTACTTGTTTAATTTTATTAAATTCTACTTTTGTTTTAAGTTTATTAAAAATAAGTATAGTTTTATTAATATTTTATATTATAATTAGAAAATAAATTATTATTTTTTAATTAAAAGTCTGGATAGCTCAGTTGGTTAGAGCGAAAGACTGAAAATCTTTAGGTCAATGGTTCGATCCCATTCCCAGACAAAAGTCTCTTTAGTTTAGCGGTTAGGACATTACCTTTTCAAGGTAATAGTATAGGTTCAACTCCTATAAGAGATATATGCAAAATAATTTACAAATCAATATTACTAAAAAAAATGAAATTAAAACTTTTTTTATAAAATTATTAATGAAAAAAGGTAAAAAAGCTACAGCTTTAACTATGTTTAATAATATTTTATTTTTTTTAAAAAAACTTGACCAAAATATAGATCCTTATTATATCTTAAATATAGCTTTATTAAAAGTAGAACCTCTTTTTGATTTAAGAACAATTAAAATTGTTAAATCTAATATCAATGTTCCTATACCTTTAAATCATAACAGACGTTTTAAAAATGCTATAAATTTAATATTAGATACTGCAAATCAAAAACATTTTACAAATGATAATACTTATGCTCAATATATAGCTAATGAAATTTTTGAATCTTATCAAGGTACTAGTTCTAGTATTCAAAAACGTAATGATATTCATAAAAAAGCTTATGAAAACAGATCATTTGCACATTTTCGTTGGTTCAATTAAAATATTATTAAATTTAATTTTATGTTAATATTTTTAATATAAAATATTATAAATGATAGATTAAAAAAAAAATAATAATTATTATATAAGAAAATAGTTTAATGGTAAAACATCGATCTCCAAAATCGAAGATATGAGTTCAACTCTTTTTTTTCTTGATATTTAACTTTTTAAGTTAATTTACTTTAATGACTACTTTAAATCAAATTATAAAACATAAAAGAATTAATAAAAAAAAATTTACAAAAACACCATCTTTAACACAAAATCCTCAAAAAAAAGGTATATGTTTAAGTGTTTATATAAAAACTCCTAAAAAACCAAATTCAGCTAAACGTAAAATTGCCCGTGTATTATTACGTAATAAAAATATAGTTAATGCTTATATACCTGGTGAAGGTCATAATTTACAAGAACATTCAACTGTATTAATTCAAGGTGGTAGACGTAAAGATTTACCAGGTATTCGTTATAAAATAATACGTGGTAAATTTGATTGTGCTGCTGTTTTAAATAGAAGAACTTCACGTTCTAAATATGGTATGGCACAATTATCTAAATAAAAAAAATGTAAAATCTTTAGTAACTCAATGGTAGAGTAGATGACTGTTAATCATCAAGTTATTGGTTCAAATCCAATCTAAAGAGTAACTTATCTTAATTTAATTATATAACTCAAACACATGTCGAACTTGAATTGTTAAAAGATTGAAAATACTATTAGATATTCAGCAATGGAGAAACATAGTTTAAAAGATAAGTGAAGCTCGCTTGGTGGAATTGGTAGACACAGCAGACTTAAAATCTGCCTCTTATGAGATTACAAGTTCAAGTCTTGTAGCGAGTAATAAAAGTCTATAGTTTAAATGGTTAGAACATGCCGCTCATAACGGCAATGTTGTAAGTTCAAGTCTTACTAGACTTAATTAAAGGAGAAGTAGTTTAATGGTTAGAATATTAGCTTGTCACGCTAGCGATTGCGAGTTCAAATCTCGTCTTTTCCGTAAATAAATGAAATTATTATATTCTGAATTAGGTCCTATATTTATATTTTTAATAATGTGTGTTGTTTTATCTTATTTAGCTTTTGCTTTTTCATATTATTTAGGTAAAAAAGCTGAAGATTCTAATAAATTAATAGCTTATGAATGTGGTTTTAATCCATTTGATGATGCTAGAGATACTTTTGATGTTCATTTCTATTTAGTAGCTATATTATTTTTAATGTTTGATTTAGAAGTAACATTTTTATTTCCTTGGGCTTTATCTTTAAATGTTATATCATATACTGGTTTTTGGTCAATGATGATTTTTATTTTTATATTAACTTTAGGTTTCATTTTTGAATGGAAAAAAGGTGCTCTTGAATGGGAATAAAAAAAGCGGAATAGTTTATTTGGTTAGAACAATAGATTCATAATCTATAAGTTGTGGGTTCAAATCCCTCTTCCGTTATGTAACGGAGTGTAACGTAGATGGTTGACGTATCTGTCTTGGGCACAGAAGTACACATGTTCGAATCATGTCACTCCGAAAATCAAATGATAAATATATTTTTTAATCTTTTTGCAAGTTTAATATTAATATCAGTATTTATGACTGTTTTTGTAGATAATGCAGTATATGCTATTTTATTCTTAATTGCTGCTTTTTTTAATGCTATGAATATTTTATTTTTATTAGAAGTAGATTATTTAGCTTTAACTTTTATATTAATTTACGTAGGTGCTATTACAGTATTATTTTTATTCGTAGTTATGATGCTAAAAATTAAAATTGAATCTAAAACTTCTTCTAAATATATACCTTT